>JAVQJZ010220672.1:0-21314 GCA_036025355.1 Leiopotherapon unicolor | reverse complement strand
TAGTGATTCACAATAGTGTTTGAAGAAACCAATAACACATATTTCAATATGCAGTCACACTTTCTTCCTCCCAAAAAAATGGAAAGCCTGTAAAGGAGGAAATAGCTGTCACTTTCATCTGCCAGCTCAATAATGTCAAAATTCATTAAATAAATTAAACATGTCTTGTCATGAGCGTATTTTACATCTGCTGTAAGCCTGTAGAATGTATGGATAGGTTATTTTTCCATTCTGTGTAAATGATTCATTGCAAAAGCTCTTTTTCATTTTCCCACACAGAAACAGTGCAAAAGGCTGTGGTGTACGAGTGCAGAGGGAGACCATAAAGGATGTCGCACACAGCACATGCCTCTGGCTGATGGGACAGAATGTGGACATGGAATGGTAAGTCAGTCCAAGTGTGGATCTTTATTGCTTCATTAACGCTTCATAAAGTTGGTTTCTGATACTGGAAAAAACTGACTCAAATACATTTCAGTAAGTGGGATGACACTTGTTGTGCTTTAGCTGATGTTCAAGGCCTGCTAGTTTCCAATGTCAAAGCTGCAGCATAAAAACTGAGTCTTCCATGTTGAATTTAGCTCAATCACTGTGTTATTAGTCGGTTAATCACTGAATATTGTAAAATGAACACAAAGTCCCGAACGCTATTGTTTTCTTGTTTGCAGCTACCATGAAACCTGATTAAACCCAAATTTGGGTTACATGTGAATATTTGTTGCAGATCATCACTTTGCAACACAGAGTGCATTTCCTCTCTGTAATCAGAGTTGTTGTTAAAGCTGGCCTCATTGCATCTTAGACAAAATACATTAGCGACACCAGCCAAACCTCCCATGAAGCCCTGCTTTGAATCTTGATGCCTTTCCCTTCTAGTTCAGTCAGGTGATGGCCCTAGTGAGAAACTTGAGGCTTTACCCTCAGTGTTGTTACGGGGCCCCAACCCCCATTAGCCTTCATGTTCTCTTCGCTCTGGGATGCTATGCTAATTAGGGCTGAGACGGTGGGTCAGCCACTGAGGGTACATAGAAAGAAGGACTGCAGGGGAGGGGGGACAGAAAGAAAACAGCGAAAGACGAAAGAAAGAAAAGAGAGACAGAGAGGGCAAAAAAAAAAGGGAGCGAGAGTCTTGAGAGGGAAAGGTGAAGACGTGAGCCCTTTGAAAGAGGATGCCGCCCGCCGTTCACAGTTGAATCACCTTGTTGTGAACCCATGACCCTAAAACCTCTTTAAAAGACGGGTGAGTGGGTCAGTGGTCAGGCCGTAACAGAGCCCAGGCTGAGGCCAGCCAGCCAGCGCTCTCACAAAAGACCTCACATCAGTGATTCTGCAGAGCAGGAGGTGGGAGGAGGAGAGTGAGGAGGAGGTACAGGGGGATGAGGATGTGGTGGGCTGGTGTTTAGCATTCGGAACATGCATGGGAGGGAGAAGGAGAGGGAGAGGGAGAGAGGAAGGAGGGTCCTCTTCTTCTCTCCTTAACCTTCTGCCCTCCAGGAATCTTTTGCAGTGTGGGCGCATGTAAGTCTCATATCCCTTATATCCTTTCATCTGGCTCACTCTCCCTCCTCACCATGTTAGGTCCTGGATCTGCCCCGTCTAGTGAGGAGAGGTTAACAGGGGATAGCTAACATCTTAATCCAACTACAACAACCAGACTAAACAGTAATGGTCCTGAGATCTTAACTCCCATACTGCTCTCATCCTGTGCGTTGGGGAAATGGTTGAGGAGACGCGGTATTGGTTTAATCGCACCAAGTGATTTGTTTTAATGAGATATAAACCCGACTTGAGCTGACTCAGCTAGTTTATAGTAGATGTCTGGTCTTTACTAGAACGCTGTAAACATTGATTTGGTGATTTGCAGGCCCAAAGGGGTCCTTAACATCCAGATTAAAAACCAGGTCCAATTGGTTTGAAAAACTGTTTTGTAGTGCAAGTTACCATCTGTAACTAGTACATTTGTCACTGAAATATAGTCATGGAAAGTGACAACAATAGTTGCTTTGTAACCACATTTAATCAGATTTGATCATCAGCTTTATTTAAACAAAACTAACAGACTTGCCCGCTGCGTGTTGACCGGCTCTCAATGACAATGGTAATTCATCAATGTTTATCAGGTGTACTGATGTTTACCATTAAGCTTGTCAGCATAGTAACATTTGCTAATAAGCTCTAAATGCATAGATGATGTGGCATGGAGGGTGATTTGAATGTTAGCTTTGTAGTTATTTGGAGAGTGGTGCTCGGTGAGGTTAAAGGCTCACCAAAGTGAGTAATCCAACCTGTTTATTATGTGCACAAATTTTTATGAAACTCCATCCAATAATTGTTGAAACACTTCTTTAATGATCAAAAACGATAACCTCTTAGTGCCGCTAGAGGAAAGGCAAGGGAATATGACTCACTGTACAAAATGTAATGTCAGCCCATCCAATGGCTGCTGACATATTTCAGTCTGAACCAAGTGGTGGACTGACCTGAATCTTTATCCCTGCATTTAGTGTAAAGAAATCACATGCCATATTTTCATGGCGGTTCTTTTCCGCATGAACAAACACGCAGGTAGTTTCCCTTCATTTCTTTGTGCGTTTGAGTAGAGGCACCGCCTTTGTTTGTAGTGCAGAGGGCCCAGTCTCATCTTCATGCAGGGGGCTTTTTGAAGTAGCGTGAGTTGAAAGAGAGGGGGACCCTGCACCAACGCTCACCTGCCCACACAGGAGCTCTTTTATGTGGTATTTTGGTGTGGCGTGTTTGTGTATGCGCGAGTGTGTTTGTGTTCGACCTTATGCCAGCCTCAAAAGTCTGCTAATCTGCACAGCCAGATGATTCCTCTTGATTCTCTTGTGTCGGTATGGTCCTCTTCTTATCTCTCGCTTGCGTTCATCCACTGCGGCTCTCTTGTTGCGCTGCATCTATCGCCTCTCCCCTTCACTCCTCTCTCATTCTTTCTGCAAAGAAGTCATGAGGTTCAGGTCTGAAGCTTTACGGGGTCTTGGGTCGAGCTCCTGGCTCTGAGGTGTCTGCAGAGCCCTGAGGGGGAGTGTGTGTCTGCAGGAGGTGCAGGGGGTGATCTGGAGGATTATGGCCATGGCCTCTATGGGGGAGAGCTAGCAGCAGGTATTGTCTCAGCAATCACAGCTCCCCTTTGAAGATCTCTTTCGGGGGCCTATCATTAGACGGAGGCCTGTCATGTCACTGTAAGCGATTACCCGCAGGAAAACGTCATCTCTCCTAGAAAGTGCCGCGCGGCCAGCTGTCACTTCTTGTGCCTGCGTCATCTGCAGACAAGTTTTTTGTTCTGTCGGGGTTATGAAACAAAAGTAGTGACCACATCGGGTAAATGAGGACAGGGCCGAAAAAAGTGGGAGGCACGTCCGCTACAGGGAGAGCGAAAAAAGTTTGTTTGTATACAGCCAAGTTGAAATAGGCCAACGGGCACCGCGGGGTTCATGGGTAGTTTTCTCCCCCTCTGTTCCCTTCTTCTCCCGTGTCTCTCTCTCTTTCTCTGCTCCTCCACTCTCGCCTCTCTCCCCTCCCTGCCCCCCTCCTCTCGCCCTCGCTCCCTCTCTGTTGCTCGACGGGCCCTCTCACAGGGCGCCGGAGTGAGTAATGCGGTCACATGACCTCTTGGCGGCGCGTCTGTCATCTGGCTCAGTGGGCCGTGCACTAACGAGGGCATCCCATCACTTGTTGTCTATAAATACTGCCACCACCCTCCCTCCCTCCCCTCCATCCTCCCTTCTCCTCCTCTTTCTCCCTTATACCCCCCACACTCCCCCTCCTTTTCGGTCCCTCTTCAAAAGGATCCTGCTTGTGTGCCTGTGCGTGTCTATGTTTTTACTGTGTGCGTACAGTACTTTGGTTATTGTTACATTTCTATGTTTGCAAGATTACCAACATTAAATGTAACATGCACAGAAGTGTATGTGTGTGTGTGGATTTAAGGCCAGCCAGCATGGTCAATAAGCTCTTGTCAAGCCACAGCCGGGGACTGCTTGGCCTTGCATTCACGTCCCCTCTATTTGAAGATCCCTGTGCTGTTTCTCACCACGTCGCCGCTCAGTGGGTGGCGGAGGGAAAAAAGTGGCAACAGCGCTTGAATAAACTGTGGTGTTTTGTTGTCAGTGTTCCCAGTTTTGTTCATTTTATTGTCAACCTGAAAGCCCTCTTGACTGAAAGCTCCCATTTTTGGGGGGAATTAGTTACAACGTGACAAACGAAATATTCAAGTGTTTTCAATTCCCTTCAGCGCGATGGCAGCTCGCTGAGCCTTTCTTGAAATGCGTGTAAAACCCAAAAAAGCCTCCCCAGGCTCTCTTAATAGGACCTTAATTGAGTGGTTAGTGTAAGTGAATAAACGGGAAGTTGTTTTTGATTTCCAGAACATTCCTCGGAAAGGAATGACGACCTGCTCCGGTTTCAGCCAATTAGAGTGAGATAGTGAGGTCTTGAAAAGTGAAGCCAGGGCAGAATGGTGTCTGTTGGCGGAGGCGGTGAGTGTTGGCTGGAGCTCCCTGGCAGCCTGACAGACTCGTCGTACGATGCTGGGATGGGGTGTGTGTTTGTGTGTGTGTGTGTACGTGTGCGCCCGTACTGGAGTTTAGGATCGTTAGGCTGGTATCAGTGTCACTCTCAGCTAATCTCTGGATATTTGCAGGATGTTGCCACTTTGATTTGTCATCATCAGGAGACATATCAGGGGATTTGACACAAGAGGGTTGTTGTTTTAGCATTCATGTAGTTTGCTGGTGGAATTACTGTATCCGGTAGCCAGTGAGTGAAGCTCTCATTGCTGGCTTGTGTAGAAGGAATATGGGGAAAAAAATAGAAGCCTTAATACACGGTTAATAAAATGAACTTGTACTTGTTGGAAATTTTCAGGTGTAGATCATTACAAAATGCCAGGGACCATGTTGATGAGAGCAGAACTTGCAGACTTGAAAGCTGTTAAAGCCATTATTTTTATACTAAAAATAATCATTTAAAAAACTATGTGCAATTTGTAGGTGGTCTTACATGGTATAACAGAGTTATCAGCTGGCTCTACAGTTTTCTCAGCTGTACTGTTTCAGCGTGTTTCAAGCCATTGTTTGTGTTATAGCTCGCACAGCTCATTTCTCCTATAAGCAAAAGCCACCTTACAGTACCAGGCGAGCAACAAAAAACAAGCCAACAATATTAGCTATTAGCAGATGAACATCATTAAGCACTTTAATGGAAATATTGAACATACATTCATTGGGTGGACATAAAGAAGACTCAAATCAGTGCTTATGTTGTCCTGCGTGTGCCTGATTCACAAATCCAGCGTTTGCTGACATATTCGTCGCAACATTTTTATGTGGTGACCTTCGCTCTGCCCCCAGGTGGCCAAAAAATGCTGATTTAGAAACAAAATAATGAGCAAAAATAAGAACATGGAAAATCTCTTTATAGCAGCAGAGTCGGATGTTAATTCTCTGTTGGTTTATCAGTACCAGGGAAACCTTTACATGCAATTATTTGGACTGAAAAAAGTTGTAGAAGACTACATGTGGTATGTATGTCTTAGTGGTTGTGCAGAGAAGATGACAAGTGAGGAAGACCAACAGTAAAAGTGCCTCTGAAGTCTCATGTGAATGGAACAGCTGATGGGGCCAAACTACTCATTCACTCAAATGACAACCTTTACACTTGGAAAGAAGTACGAGGGGGTGGGAAGGGTCACAGAGAGAGAAAAAACAGAAATAGCTAGAGAGGTTGGTTGGGGTCACAGTTGCATCATGTTGTCTCTCTTGCTCATGCTCACGTCCCTCTCGTCATTTCTCTTCCCCCTGTCTTCACACCCTTTCACCACAGAGGAAAAAGGAAATATGGAACTAACAAGGAAAAAATGCAGGCCTTGCCATAAAAAGGGTCATTGTAAATCCACTCTATAATAACAAGTGTCATTTTACTTATTTCCTGTCCTCTGCCCTCCCAAAGAGAGCTCTGCAGTGAGTCTCTCACCACTGTACTGTGCTGTATCCCTTCCTGGGGATTGTGCATTTTGTGGAGAGGACTGAGGACTCATCAGAGGCAGAAACACTGACTCCTGACCGGTCAAGGCCAAAGTGAACTCTGAACCCAGAGCCATGAGAAAGACACCGCAACATGAAAGCTGACAACTTTTGGAAATGGTTGTGTTAAAATGAAAGGGCTTTTTAAATCAGTCCTCTGCCTTCTCATTCTTGCAGTGATGTATGGCTTGGGTTCAGAAATGAGGCAATTACAGGGCGCTAACTTACAAACCAGCCAGCTGAGGAGCTCAGAGCAGATGCTGCCGTCCTGGAGCAAACACTCCAAGACACTATCCCCACCGTGGGGTTAGCACGGTGGTGACTGTACTCTGTGGCTGTATGGCTGTGTTGGTTGAACTTCATTTACCTTGTTGGTGTTTGATTTGAGAGCGAAGAGGCAGCTGTACTGGTGCTTGTGCTGCCCTGAGTGCATCATGTGTGTATTATACATATGTTTTGTGCAGAATGCATGCATGTGATATATGTGCGTGTGCATATGCACATGCCGTGGTATGAGTTGGTGAGGCAGTGTGTGTCTTTGTGAAATTCCTAATTTGAAACACATGCTAGTCACAGCTGGACAGGTTTCTCTCACAAGACCTTCAAATGTCTCACCACATTCCAAAATTGAGGGCAAATCTTGACAATCTCACTAGCAAAGGGTCTGTCGGTGTCCTTAATGCCTGTGTGAGCTTTACCAAGACTGCCTCTCACCTCAGCGTTTTTCAAGAGCGTGTTTGTGCACTTTGGAAAGAGAGGCTAATTGGAATTGAGCGTGGCCCCCAGATGCTTCCAGACTTTGGGCAATCAATCTCTCTCTCTCTCTCTCTCTCTCTCTCTCTCTCTCTCTCTCTCTCTCTCTCTCTCTTTCTCACACACACACACATACACACACATCATTTCACACAGATGTTTCTTTCCTTCCTCCCCCCCTCCTTCTTTCTTTTTTTTTTTTACCCACATCACCTTTTCAAGCCAAACAAAACGGTTGTAAACACAGGGTGCCAGCGGGAGGAGTGGAATGCCTCAGAGGCTTACACAGGCTTTGGTCCTCCCTGACAGACAGTCCGCCTTATGTTTGACAGTTCCTTGGGTCCCGTCGCCTGGTTGCACTGTGGTGGTTCCTGAGTGGTCCTTGCAATTTCCCATTAGGAGATAAGGGGGATGGGTGGCTATGGAGAGGAGGTATAGAAGGGATGATCAGGTCCGGGTTGACAGTCCCTAAGCTGAGGTGGGGGGAGGGTGTGTGAGAGCTATAAGAGGAGGGAAACTCTTTGTCGTGACAAAGGAAAACTCTTAGAAAAACACCTTTGGCAATTCCATAAGCTCCATTTGCTCTTTTTTTTCTGTCTTGCAGAGGTTGCTCAGCCAAAAAGGACCAGCACCTGTTTGTCTTTTCATGGTGTTGAAGCCATTTCAATTCATGTGGATGTTTTATCACATTCCTGTGATTTATCACAATGCCTTTTATTTGAATTGTTCTCTAAATCCATTGTTAGGGCTCCAACAACATTATCAGTGCCTTCAGTTTGCATTTACAGTGGAGTCAGACAAGAAAAAGTCTGCAGCTATTACTCAAATCAGGTCTGGATCAGGGAAATGTTTGTGGCTTGTTTAGTCCATACCCTGCAGCTGTTACCACCTGTCTGTCATTGTGCACAGACTTTACACTCCATCATTAGAGCTGCAAGTGTGTTAAACACACATGAAAACTAGGCCAGGATAGAAAAGGCTGTGCCGCCAAATTCTCTGTATGTCTACATGTGTTTGTGTGTATAACTTTACACTTTTGCAGGTGTTCACTTACAGTAATTGCCCCAAGTTGTGAATTTATGTTAAGACTGGCCAGATTAGCCATTGTCCAGGAGATGACTTTGATTGATACCGTCCCTCGTTGATTAGCGTAATTATGAACATCCACTGAAGCGGATCTCACACGGTTTTGTTCTCAGTTCTCAAGAGGCTTCAGAAAGGTAGTCTTAGTTTTTTTTATCTGGAGTAGGGTATTGAATGTCTTGTAGTGGGATGGGCGTGTGGCCAGCTGAGATGATAGTAGTTGCATTTCTCATCTAGAAATAGCTGCCAATGGAAGCAACAACTTGTGCATCAAGCTCACAAAACCAAACACGGAAACACGCAACAAAGCGTGGGGGGAGCATCCTCCTTCTCTTGTCAGAGTTTTAAGGAGCAGATAAACAGCCAAATGGGAGAAGGTAGTTCCTGATGTCAAGCCAGTAATGAACTTTGTTCCTCATGTTATCACAACTCTAGAGTTTCCTTATCATGGTGCCACTGCTCCCCGTGACTGTGTGCCCGGACGGCAGGCTACGCACCCAGACAGACGCCGTCTTGTCCTGCATTCTTTCAGCAAACAGGACCCTCCGATATCTTAGTCACTGAGAAGGGGATTCGGTTTCAGACAAAGGGAAATGGGCCTGCCGTGCTTTGCTTATGAAAGTAGTGTTAGCACTTCTTGGCAAAGGTTGGTTTGTGGATACACACTGATACCAGGCGCCTTTATTTTCTTTGTCAAAGTGGGTCTACTGTATGAAAGATCTGCATTATGTAATTTTGTATTTACAACCCGAGGCGAAGATCATTTGAGGAAAATGCAGTCTGGTATTTCCTCTATTGTCAGTGGCACAGCGAATGGTTTTCATCTTGATTATGTTCCTTATTGTAGCTAAACCAATGTTATGATCAGTGTCTTTCATCCCTACTGATGTGCTGCATCAGATTTCTGGAAAACAGAGGGTGACTTTATATAAAGAAAAAGACTGTCAAATATTTATTTTTAAATACTTTTGACAGTTTATGTGAATGTAAGTTCACACAACAAATATAGATATGTTTGACATCACGGAAGTACTATGGCACATCCAGTACATTTCAGCTTCTGGTTTCTCTCACTAACAGTTCTTGTGTCCTCTTTTATTTTCCTCCACCATTTCTGTTTCTGTCTGTATCCATGTTGCTCCCTCCCTCTCCCATTTGTCTTTGGACAGCTGGAGGAGTTGGACTCCTTCCGTGAGGGTAAACAATAGCTGAATTAGGATTTCTTTTAAAATATAGCTTGAGATCTAAACAGAGGATTAACAAGGCAAAGAAGAACACTCCCAGCTGTGTGTGCACTAATTCTGCAGTGGAGACGTGCACAAAACTGTCTGTGTTTGTCTTCAGGACTGCAGAAGTTGTAGTCATGGTTTCTAACAGGACATATATATGTGCATTTGTGTCTGTTCACATGCAGTACTGCAGACATGGGATGTGTGTGAACAAGGAGTTGGACCTGCAGCCAGTTCATGGGGAGTGGGGTCCCTGGGGGCCCTACAGTGTTTGCTCCAGGTCCTGTGGTGGAGGAACCCGGAGCACCAGCAGAGACTGCAACAAGCCTGAGTAAGAAAGACTCAGACAGTTTTGACAATCAAAGCCATTACAGGCTGTAAATGTGTATAAGACTCTCAAACAATAACATAAGTAGTAGAAAAGACTGCAGTCATGCCTGAATAACAGATGTAAACAAGCTAAAGTGAGTAACAAACGTGCATGTCAGATTCTGTCAGTCTCAACCTGATCTTAAGCATCAGTCAGAGAGCTTGTTTAGTGTGAATTTAACTGTAAAAAATGTGGGTTTGAAGTCATAAAGCCCCAGTCAAACAAGTGCAAACATGATCTTTAAATTGTAGGGTTGTATAAAGTGCAGCGCTCCTGAGATCCCTCTTGTCTTACCCTAGGCCCAGAAATGGCGGGAAGTTCTGTGTCGGTCGCAGGATGAAGTTCCGCTCTTGCAACACTGAGCCATGTCCGCGAGGACGGAAAGATTTCCGCGAAGAGCAGTGCTCTCACTTTGACGGCAAGCACTTCAATATCAACGGTCTACCTCCCACCGTCCGCTGGGTCCCCAAGTACAGTGGCAGTGAGTACAGCAGTGTGCACCACTAAACATGGAGACTATCCAACTATGAAGTGCAGTTCAAATTCAGTGATACATACGTGCATTCAAATTAAATACTGTATTTGCCTTTGTCAAAATCAGTTCACTATATGAACAATTTGGCTTCTGTAAACTTCTCATGCATTCTTACAGTAAGTCCACATTATGTGTGTTAATGGTATGGAAGTCAGTGCATGAGGTGAAAAGAGTATATGCTTATTGCCAAAATGGGTTGATACTCATCTGTGTGTGCCTTTCCTTTGTTGCACTTTACATACCCATGACGAGAGCTGCCTGGGGTAAACCTTTAGTTGACACTAAACACCTTTCCATATGCACCTCCTGGCAGCTTTCTTGCACACAGCGGTATCTCATGGCCTGCCCAGCTACGTGAGATTACCATCTGGACAAAAATCACCATGTCTAAGTTACTAAGTGATTCAATTGTTTAATTCATGCTGTACAGGAAAACAGGCCAAACCCCGGAGCCAGTGCACTATCAGACACAAAGTCATTTTTTCCAAACAGCAGACAGAAATTTGGCATTAACATCTGCTGAACTAAAACAAAAAACAACGTGTTAGATCAAAAATGTGAATGTTATTTGTTTTATTTCACCAGCATCAAGGCCTCTCGAGGCTGACCATTTTGTTATTGTTCTGGGTGTTTTATTTTATGAATCTCATTAACTTAATGAGCTATAGTGCAGCTTTTTCCACAATTTGTTTTCTTTTTCCATCAAGTACTAATGAAGGATCGCTGTAAGCTCTTCTGCCGGGTTGCGGGCACTACGGCGTACTATCAGCTGAAGGACCGCGTCATTGACGGCACACCGTGTGGGACAGATACTTATGACATCTGTGTTCAAGGCCTCTGCAGGGTAAATCTGCCTGTTTTTCTTTTGCAATGAAATTACGTGTATACACACCAACACACTAAACCTTCACACTTAACTTACTCTCAAGCTATCATGATATGTTGTGACATGTATATTTATCTCTGTCAAAGTTACATTTTTTGGCTGTCTCAGTGAAGCAAACTCAATGCTCTCAGCCTGTTCATGCTTTTACATGATACACAGTTTGTAATTGCTGGAAAGCATGAAGCTTGAGATTTTGGCGAAGTGTTTCTAGGTCACAATCAGAAACGCCTGCATTTGCCAAGTTAATGGTGTCCAGATGACACTCTGATGACAAAAGTGTAATTCAAAACATTCAGACTGGTCATTTTAAGCAGACCATACCATATCACGACACTCTAATTTGCAAATTTTTGCCTCCTCTTCAACTGCGCCCCTTCAGCAAGCAGGCTGTGACCACGTTCTCAACTCGAAGGCCAGGAATGACAAGTGCGGAGTGTGTGGCGGGGACAACTCGTCGTGCAAAACCCTGGTAGGGACCTTCAACGATGCTCAGTATGGTAAGTCTTGCTGCTCGGATTACATGTACGGAACACGAATAGCTGACTCTTCACAAAAAAAGGTGTTGCTATTGAACATACCAAATGTCAGCAGCTTCTGCAGTGGAGCTATGATATATCTGATGTGCAGTAAACATAGAAGAGCTAAGAAAGACTTCATTTCCACGCGCCTGCAACGCTGACATGCCATACCCTCATATTAGGTGCTGATGTCATGTCTGGTTATGTTTAAACGCATTAAGCTTGATTCTCGGTAACAATACGTGCCTCGGCCAAATTTGGCAAAAATGTAGAACAGCAATCTTCTCTAAAGCCTCAGAAACTGATTAACAGAGTGCTGTCGTTCTTTCGATAGCACAAACACAAACCTGACGTCGCCGCTTTGAACTGCCCTGCTTAATGCGGTGCTTCGCTGAGGGCCAACTGCTGATTGCATCCAATTTTTTTTAGGTCTGGGCAAAAAAACAGCCAAGCATTAGCATAAAAGCTCTGGGTGTGGCCTCCGTCATGTTTACCCCGCATTAGTTTGGCGCTGAGCTTTAGCGTCTCTATCCATCTGCTTTCTTTCTTTGCTCAGTTGGCTGGGGGTACTGGGTTTAAGGACTGTATTGAACCAAACCAGGCACTCTGCTTAGCCCTGGAAACCTGGCTTGACCTTAAAAAAAGAGAACGTGAGCGGGAGTGCAGCACGGGCAGGAGATCCCTCTGCTCCTGGGTTTCTCTCTCTCTTTCAGTCTTTTGTGCTTTTCTGTTTGATGTCTCTCCATTTTTCAGTCTCTGCCTTTGTCTCTCTCTTCACTTACTCTATGTCAGTCTTTGCCTTTAGCTTGTTCTTTAGTCCCCCTCTTCACCAAAGTAGACAAAAACTGAGTTTGGATGCACAAGGTCCAAGTCAAATCCCATCTACATAAGAAAACTGCAAGTCTTCCCAGTTTCTAAATGCTGATGAAAGAAAGGACACAGCACTGAAGCATTTTCTGTTTAAGAGTGTATATACTGAATGTGCTTATAGTGTTTTTTATAAGTTTATAAGTTTTCCATGCATATGTGTTGTAATTGGATTCTGCAGCTACGCCTGCCCCAAGTATTTTAACAGATAAAATCCTGACACTTAAACATTTCTGCCAGGTCTCTAGCCAAGTCTGTCAACTAAGTCAAGACTATTCCCAAGAGAGAAGACGAGGCTGTCAGATTGTGGCTATAATGTTAAATTTATTGTTGACGGAACAGGTGGAACGGTGAAGTTGCCTAATCTGATGCCATGATAATCTCAAATGATCATGGAAGTCCATTTTAGCATAAATCAGATAAATCTAAGTCTAATTTGACACACAAGACTTGTATCTAAACTGGATAAAACCCATTAAATTCCTGTTCAGCTTTAAAAGAACGGGAATGTTCTTGCAGGTTAAAAGCCTCCAGTTTCTTGATGGAAAAAGAAGTCGCTGCAGCTACAAAACAGGCAAATGTTTGTCATCAACGCGGTCAGCATCCTCTGACAGCTTGCATCAGGGTGAGGTTGAGACACCCTTTAATTATCCTCTGCTGGCTATTAATACGCCATCTTCTTCCTCGCTCGTGGCAGATGGAGGCATGTTTGAGGTAAACCCTAGCGTTTCCTCAGTGAAGCATGGTGGTGTCTTTTTTTTTCCCCCTGGGGTAGTGTGCTTACTGTTCATTTTGGGGTCACTCTGTGGTAGCAGAGGATTGTGTGTGTGGTCAGTTGCTAAGCTGAGGGATCTCAGAGGCCTCTGACTACTTGTGGATACCATATTTCCTCTGGGGTTGGGGGGGTTGTTGGCGCTCCCCTTCTTTTTCTTTAAGCTTATCCTTTCCCCTGACTTCAGCGAGGGAATTGACGTGACACACAAAACGCAGAGTGAACTGTGAAGGTTTTTTTGCGTTGTGCTCAAAACGTTTACGCTTTATTCTGAAGGACTATGCAGAGTATTTTTTTTAATGCCTGTGTGTGTGCACTTGTGTGTGCGTGCATGTTTGTGTGTGAGTTTGTGAAAAGATCTACATGGCTGATGAGGGGAAGAAATGTAAACTAAGTGCTGCCCCCGAGTGGCTCAAGGTGTCAGACTATCCATCACATCACACCAGCCCTCACCTCTCCTCTCGTCATCCCATTCAGTTCTTATTTTATTTTGATGGTAGCACTAAGCCCTTGGAAAGCCACATGCGAGATGTCAGAGCACTTGTTGGTTCCAAATCTTGAGCAGAGCTCTCATAATGAAAGAATTGATCGATCTTATCGGCCTCCTACTGCTGCTATCGGCCGTTATTACTCGTTATTACACCCGCGGTAATCTCTTTGAGTCTCCAGTGATTTTATTGGACTTACTTAGTGGCCAAAAGTACAAAATTGTGGTTGCATCAAACAGCTGCTGGTCATACGAACATTATGGATGAAACTTTCCTGCTTGTAAACCTCAAATTGTTTCCATAAACAAGAATATGTTCTAACTCAACTGATTAAATTGCAGTTAAAATGCAACTGTCTTTGGGTCGTGCCTGTCTGCTCTTTCTTTGTTTGAACTGTACAGGGTTACATTTGTTATTTGGATTCAATTTACTATAATTAAGCTTCTCTCATGAGTAGGGCTGGTATTGTTTGAAATTTTAAGATAGTATAATGAAAATGTCACTTTTATGACTTTTCAGTGCTCTCTAAACACAAGCAGCTGTACAGAAACATTGCCTGAACAGAGTAAAGAAAAGTCTAGAATTGACAAAATGATGATCTCATCCAAAACTGGATGATCAAAGAGTTAGAGAAGAAGTGCACAGGTATTTGTCAGTGTCAGCTTACAGTTTTTTATACTTGCTGATACATTTCTGTCAGTGCTTGTCCCTTTTCTGATTTTCTTATTTCCCACCCTGGTCCCTGTTTACTCTCAATCCCTACATTTTTCTTGTCGTCTCTTGGCTTTCACGCGCTCCCTCGTTTTCTGTGTTAGTTTATCATGGGACAACAGGCCTGGCGTAGTAATTACAGGCCAAAGGTAGGTCCAGGGAATAATTACATATCATTTCACGGTCGGGCCTCTGAGACTATAACAAGGCCTCCTGCGGGTTATTTGAGAGGACTAGACCTTTTTTTTGTATTTTTCCAAGTGTGACATTTAAATCCCCAGTGGTTGGAAGCGGACTTCCCTAACCAGGGTTTGGTATAACATAGTGAAGCTATTATGAAAATCAAGGTGGGACCGCTCACTGCTGTTATACTTTTTGTTCCCCTTTTGAGACTTCTTTAAAAACCTCTGTAACTTTCTGTCCACTGCGTCTCACTCTCTCCGCCTTTTCCTCCTCTTCAGGTTACAACACAGTGGTGCGGATCCCAGCTGGAGCCACCAACATTGATATCAAACAGGTCAGCTACTCTGGAAAGCCAGAAGACGACAACTACCTCGGTGAGTGTGCTGTCTGTGTATCAGTGCAATGATGTGGTTTTAAACAACACTGTATCGAATTGCAGGTTTTCTTGGGAGAATCCATCCAAAATGGAAGCAGTCCAACCTAATAAGATGTATATATTACACCCCTTCAGTTCTCATCTCAGGTCAATGCTATTATCCACTAACATGAACACTAACATGACCATAAACCACCCAGGCTTGGTGACCCAGAGCTGTAGAGGCAGGCTTTTAGAGAGGGAGGGTGAAGAGACATGTGCCAAAGTGTTGTCAAACCGTTTTCATAAAGGAAAGGAAGCTGTCATTTGCACTGAGTGTATACTGAGGAAACGTGGAGGGGCGTTGGTCTGGTCATGGCAAAAAGGGTTGGGAAAGCAAATGGAGTGTCAGCCCCTGAGAAAGATAAATGAGGCCGCAATAGGTGCTAATTAGAGGCATGTGGAGCCCAGGCCGCATGAAAGTGGATATAGGGGTATTGGGTTAGATGGACCCACCAGCCTCGAGAGTGTGTGTGTGTTTTGGTCTGTGCGTGTGCGCTTGTCTGCATGTGTGAAAGAGAGAGACAGAGGAAAAAAGCAGAGGAAAGGAGGTTTTGACTGTGTTCGAAGGGGTGGGTGCCCATTTTCAGATGGTTCAAGTCAGGTTCAAGATGTTTTAAGTCAAATTGTCAAAAAAACACACATCTGGCAGGGTCTGGTCGCCACGCTGCTGTGAAAAACTCCAGCATTTGCTGAGTGCCACAGTGAGCGAGTGGCGTCTGTACTAAATGTGGTTGGTATTTGCAACGCCCTGTCAATTCTGTCACTCCGGCTGGCACTGTATGCAGAAAGCATTTTGAGAAGATTGCCACACTCATGAGGTCAAAAGGACACTGTGCTTTTGAAGTTGACTTCTCAACTTTAAAGCTCTTTCCTGTCCGACTTTCAGAAATCAGCTTGACACCCATCCATTAAAATTTGCCTTTTAGTTTTATCTATGAAATTCATTACTTCTCTATTATCTCTCTAATATGTCCTTTTTTGTCTTTTATTGTGAAGCACTTTGTGAGGCCTGATCTAGAGAGGTGCTGTATAAATGCATTTTACTTATCTTCTTCAGTGTTATGGGGATGAAGTCCATGCACACTTGGAGTCGAGTGCAAGCATTTGATGACAAAGCCAAGTTCTTTGCTCACCAGACCTTTATCAGGGAAAATAGTTCACAAAGGGGAATCCTTGAGTTCACAGTGACATCAAAGAGAGCCCAGCTGTGCTTTGTCAAGCGCACACGAGAAAGGCAGTTTGCAGTTGTCGCTCCCAAAGAAGGTCTGCAAATACGAAACATAAGAAAAAAAGGGAGGAGAAATCAACACATAAAAGCAATCATGAAACAATATACAGATATATTTTATGGTTTATATCACAAGTGTGGTGATCTTCTCAAAAACAGCCTCTCCAGATGATGACCACTAACAGTACAGTGAGTTTGTTCGGGTACCATTTTCAGTTCAATAATTGAATGATTTTGTGAGTTTATAAAATAAAGAGTAAAATAAAATACTATGTATATGGCCTCTACTCTCACAAATTTCAAACCAAATTAAATGAACAGCAGTGGAAGGTTTTGGAGTGACAATATAGACAGTGCTGTTCACAATCACAGGAGAAAGAAGAAACGTGTTCATCCCTTCGGCTGATTCACAGAGCTGTTTGAGAGCTGGAGCGGTTTTGGACGCTCATGGTGGTCCAACAACTTTTTTCAGGCACTTCATTTTGGTTGACCAGTAACAAAACACAGATAGGTATTTAGAATAACTTATGTTCAGGAAAACAAACTTCATCTTGTAATGTACCAACCTGTCGTGTTAACTAAGTTTCTCCATTGTTCAAGCATATCTGGAAATTAGGATTCAGCAAAAGCCATAAGAGAATTTTAAGATGTTCATGTATGTTAAAGTTCACTCTGTGTGTGTGGCTGTGTTTCTGCACATTTTCTGAGGCGTTGTTGTTATTTTTCCTCCATTTCTGCAAAGCATCAGTGATGACAACCAGACTCTGTAGATCATTGTCAAAAACCCGCAGACCTCACGGTCGTCTTTGGGCTGAAGACTAGCTGGCATCCAGCAATGCACAGACGTTAATGTAAACAAAGTTGCGTCTAGAGACTTAATCACATACATTGTTTCGGTATGCACGCTCAGATTGTAATTAACTGCATGTTTCTTGAAACCATAGTGTTTCAGTTATAGAAAGAAGTGGTCTGCGTTTTTTATGTGCTTGTGTGCCAAGTGTGAGTGTCAATCCATTTGTGTTATTTGTGTGCCTATGTTTATGTACTTGTTTACATTTGCAATGTCAGTCATTAAGAAGAGTCACGCAGGCTAACTCCAAATAACTGCAATTTAGTGCCACCAGTGTTTCAACATACCTCCCCTGCAGCAATGCCTTTGCAGAACAATAGGTTGGCAACTCAAAGCCTGTTTGTTTAACATGCAGGCTAAAATAATAAGTACCGCATCTCATAGTCCCAAAAACTTTAATTCTGTCAGAGTTGAACTAATTTCATGACCCAAACATTCCCTCATTTGCGCTGCGTCCTTTCACATTTCTGCAATGTTTACAGTTTGTGGTCAGATTTGTTGTTCTTATCTGTCTGTTTCCTATTCCAGCATTATCTGATAGCCAATCCAACTCCCTCCTGAATGGGAACTTTGTGGTGGCCATGTTCAAAAGGGAAATCACCTTCAAGGGAACTGTCATCGAGTACAGCGGCTCGGACACAAAAGTGGAGCGCATCAACTGCACTGACCGCATCGAGGAGGAGCTCATCCTGCAGGTATTAGCAGGAAGCTGTCTCTTTTACTACTATTTTCTTTATCAGTTCAGTGCCCAGTTCCTACTTCTCTCTGTTGAGCCTCTTCTCAAACACTTCAGCCTCGACCGACATCTCCCCTTTCTCACCTGCCACCATACTAAAAGAGCGATATCACTTTGTTGACTTAGACATAATAAGAAAAGTGCTGTTAAGTCTTTTGACCTCGCTTTTCCCACCATTGTTTCCACAGGTCTTGTGTGTGGGAAACCTCTACAACCCAGATGTCCGTTATTCCTTCAACATACCTATCGAGGAACAGAGGGAGCAGTTTGTGTGGGATCCCTCGGGCTCCTGGCTCGAGTGCAACCGCATCTGTCAGGGTAAAATCTCAGCTGGGCCTCCAAGTCTCCACACATGAAAAAAAGGATAATTTCTCTCTGGCTTCAGTGAATCTTAAACAGCCCTCAGGCTTATAGTTATTTCACAAATTGCAATATGTGCTCTTGTTTGGAAAGATTTATTGCTGTAGTGCCTTGTGGTCTTACCGACAAACATGTTTCACCGCTACTCTTATGACAAAGAAACTAACCACCAAAACTCTGTAGCAAAAGTGTGAATTTTACTGGAACCATAATGTGTCTTACAGCTTACTACGTGAAAGGGCATTACATGGACATAGCTCCAAGTGTCTGCGCACATTAGGATTAGCATTTCTCTTGCATCACTTACACACACCTCTGGATTTAAAAACCTACTCACTCATCCCCTCCTTCCATAAATCCCCCTCCAGGCAACCCCGATGTGACCCCGGCTGGTCACATCCCCTGACACCTTCCCCTTCCCCTGGCCCTTAACCCGACTAAGCCCTTCAAATTTTCCTTTTAGAAGCAAGCTAGTCAGGCTCCCAGCGGGTCAGAGTGCACAGTGGGATTCAGTAAAGAGGTGTATTTGTGCGGTCTGAGACCAACATGGACTAGACTATTAAAGGTGAAGAAATGTGATATTTTGCCAAGCGAGCTGCCAGATGTTTGTCTGATCTGAATGCTATTTGTGTGTGTGTGTGCGTATGTGCGCAGGTGAGCGAAGACAAAAGGCGGTGTGTGTGCGTAAGAGCGATCACCTTGAGGTATCGGACCAACGCTGTGAACATTTACCTCGCCCCGCTGCTGTTACTGAGCCCTGCAACACCGAGTGTGAAGTCAGGTCAGCGCTCTTGCTCGAAGACACACACACACACACACGTCACAGAACAAATTTCCCAACAGAGCATTTTTTTCAACCTCTCTTCTCACACAGGTGGCATGTTGCTGGAAAGAGCGAATGTTCTGCTAAATGCGGGCCGGGCTACCGCAGCCTGGACGTCCAGTGTATGAAGTACAGCCTGGTGAAGAGACAGAGTGAGAGGATGGAGACCAGCGGCTGTGGAGATGCCGCCAAACCTCAGACCAGAGAGCCCTGCCATGGAGACTGTTTGCTAAAAAGCTGGCAGTACAGTGCCTGGTCACAGGTATAGTCAGTGGAAGAATTATATTGTGCATGCTAGGTGGACAGACACAATTTGAATGGAAAAAAGTGAGATCCTGATCCGATTAGGTATATTTCTGATGGCTACACTATAATCAGATATATTTCTTTAAGGCATGAGGTCCTATTCCACTCCATGCAAAGATGTATTATTGTGTTAATTTATTTTGTCTTGTCTATAGTAGAGTTTATCTAGATTTAAAACTCATAAGATAATTGTATTTTGATGTATTTTTGTACACAGTGCTCCAAGACGTGTGGACGTGGGAGCCGTAGCAGAGAGTCTTACTGTATGAACAACCTGGGCAGACGGCTGGCGGACAGGGAGTGCAACGAATACCAGCGGGTGGTCACTGAAACCTGCAATGAGCAGCCGTGTCCCAAATGGATGGTCAGCGAGTGGAGTGAGGTACACGCATGCACACAGCAGTAATTAAAAAGCAGCTTGAAGGTTTGATGGCACGTTTTGTTAATCCCCAGAAAAGGGTCTGAACAGTATAAATCTACAAATTGTGACACACTTGCAATAAATCATACTGCAATAAATTTTGTACATGTTTAATATGTTGTTCCGGCTTAATGACATAGACAGACAGGGAAGGTATTTGGTGTGTTGCTAACTATGTTGTTACAAAGGAATGTTTGATTTTGAATGTCCACATGCTCATTCACACTTATTCACACGTATTCATGACTTTTTCGACCACCATCACACAGTGCCTGGTGACTTGTGGGAAGGGGATGAGGCACAGACAAGTGTCCTGCAGCTTGGGAACCGGGGAGGAAAAGCTGAGCGAGCACTTCTGCGATCCATCCAGCAAACCCTCTGCTGTGGGAAACTGCGAGCTGCCCGAGTGTGCGTCCTGGCAGGTCGGCGTCTGGGGAGCGGTAAGTCCTGCATACACACACAACACAGATGAGACATAGACACACAGGGGCGAGGTGACTTGATGCAGAGTTTGACTGAGGAAATGGGTTTCATGTGCGGTTGGCTTTCTAGGAGTTTTCCTTCTATCTGTTTCTCTGTCTGTGTGTGTGTGTGTGGTCACAGAGAGAGAAGTGTGTAGGGGTGACGGTGTACATTTCGAGTTTCTGTGTGTGTGTGTAACCTGATATACTGGCAAGTTACGGGGGACTGTGCTCTGACTCCAGCTGCCATTTCCTCCATGGTGCTTTCACTTTGCCTTCATATCCTGTCAGACTAAACCTGACCCTAGGTGCACACACACACACACACACACACACACACATACACACCTCCCTATGCATTCAGATTTCAAGCATCCAACTGTGACTGGATAGATTTAGCCCTGTTAGGATAGAGCACAAACTGAATGAAACATATATGAATGGACGTCTTTGGCCATTCATAGTGTAGTCTATACATGCAGCTCTAATGCCCTCCCACAAGTGTTTGTATGAAGTCAGACAGTGGTATTTGCAGAGCTGGAATATATTGGCTGGTTAATGCTGGTGTAATTATAATTTGCTGCTCAAATAAACCTATCGTGTGGCACTTCCTCTGCTCTTCTGTAGCCAAACGCGGTCGGATCGCCTCATATGTGAGTTAAGAATTGGGTAAAGGGTCGAGCTGAGACTGCGGTTGTGTATGTGGACACGTGTCCATGTGTGTCAGAGAACTGAGGCCCCGTCTAAGATATCAACCATGACATACTTAGATAGAGTTTGAGATAACTTGCGGTTGACTGGGCTTCTCCTCTCTTGTGTTTGTGTATGTGTATGTACGTGTGTGATTTTGCCTTTCAGTGTGCGGTGACCTGTGGCCACGGCTACCAGATGAGAGCTGTTAGGTGTGTGTCGGGGGACTACGGTGACACAGTAGATGACAGAGAGTGCAATGCGGCGGCAAGACCCAGAGACAGTCAGGTAAAGAAAGAAAAAAAAAGCTCACACACACTCCTGAGACTGCTTAAATAACTGAAAGTTTAAGATTCAACATTAACCCTTATTTGACCCAGAGTCAGTGGTTTTCTTTTGGGGTAAAGAATTAAAAAGGCAAGTCATAAAACACAGACTGCATTTAATGCTGCGTACAGGATTGAATTCAGATGTCATATGCCTCATATAAGGTCAGTATGCATACAAGACTTAAGGCTCATTATAATTGGCTTTAAGGAAATTTCAACTCCCAGATTTTTTACCAGAAATATACTGGTTAAATGA
>JAVQJZ010220644.1:0-11570 GCA_036025355.1 Leiopotherapon unicolor | reverse complement strand
TTTAAAAATAATAACTCTTACTGGCACAAGAAATGTCAGTCACAGATTTAAATTCTTGAGATTAAATGTTATTGGTAGCACTGGCACCAAGCATATTATGGTAGCAGTCACGATATCTGAACTGACACTCGTAGTTAGGGCAGTTATATCAGACCTGCTGTTGCATCCTCATCAATGTTTCACCAGTAGACAGATCAGCATGTTCACAGCAGCTAAAAGAATATGGAAGCAAAGCAGGGACCAACATGGTAGGAGTTATCACTGACACTGCTAGTAGTGCCCTCGGACGGACACACACATGGCTACATACATGCGCTAATGATGATGATGTGTCAGGCTTTTGAGGCTTAAGACCCGGGGCTTCCATTAACGTCAATGTTAATAATTAGGAGAGGACTGCTTTGGGAAAATAGCTTAGCTGTGCAACTGAGAGGAGCTCAGAGGAAGGAGACTGAGAGGGGAGATGGAGTGAGAGAAATAAAAACCTGCGGCAGTGACAGGTTTGAAGTGAGAGTGAGAAAGGCCTTTTGAGAGGGAAAATACATGTTACTTCCAGGAATCAAATAAGAGACAGTGAAATGGCTGAGGGCTGTAATGTTGTAGAAATTTTAACTAAGGCCTAATTTTCACTTAGGATGGAGAAATACCCCCCTACTCAGTTTTTTTCACTTAAGTTTCTAAAAACAGTAAGAGAGGGGAGTTGACAATAACAATGTTCATACAGGTAAGTGGGATTATTTGCAACATAGAAAAATACCTTCAAACAGATTCTCATATTGTTTCTGACCACCTGGCAAATTAACTGTCAGTACAATATTCTCTTTCTTTTAGCTCTGTATTTGGTCTCTACCAGCTCCTGGGGGGAAATATCTGGCTCTTCACCTGCTGAGAGGTTCAGACAGTTGGGGTCGTTCTGTCTTTTCGGTGCTGAAGAGAAAGTGAACAGTGGATTTTAAGAGCTTTTCCTCTGAAAATAGCTGCTGGCTGTGGCTGAAAACAACAATGTTATGAGAACAGTGAGACAAACCAAAAAAAGCTAATGTTTAGTGGCATGAGTGACAACTAAGCAGTGCACTTAAACTAGGAAGCTCAGTAAAGCCAAGGTGTTCTCCTCCCTTATGTGTCACACATTGTTTTTGTATGTCACATTGTTTTCAACATCTTCATTTGATGCACTGTTGTCATAAAATATTGTTTGACCAATAGCTGCTTTAACTTTATTGGTGATTATAAATCAAATTTGTTTTTTACAGTTTGCTCTGTTGCCCCCAAGTGGCCAACTTTCATCTAGGACCAAGACCACACTTCACACCTCACCTGGTGACCCCATCCTTGTTCCTCTCCCTTCAGGTTGTCTTAATGTACTCTCTCTTTTCTTTTCATTTCCATTTACTTCATCCCTCCATCTACCCGTCTATCTTCAACGAAAATTCTTCATCTATACCTCTCTTTTGTTCTCTATAATATGAGACATTTGAGAGACATGCAGAGGCTAAGTTGGCGGTGGCAGCCATGATGGGGGCTCCTGAAGCATGGGGGTTGGTTAAAAGAGTTGACTCAGGCGTCAGCCGCCTCAGCAGTGTGTGCAGCTGCTCTGTTTTGGTCCCTTGGCAGGTCACATGGTGCCGATGACGAGATGTATGGCGGTGATGGGGGTCTATTTTTGAGCACTGCCATTCTGAACCCCAACCTCCTCACCATCTCTCCTCTTTTTGCCTCCTCCATTCCTCCCTCTTTTCTCCCCTGGCATCCCATTTCCCTGTGTAATTAGGCTTCTAATTAAGGCTGTGGATGTTGAGAGGATGAATGCCCACTGTCGGCGCTGCCTCTCTCTCTTTCTCTCTCTGCGTGTAGCCTGCGAGCTGCACTGTACGTCTGCAACACAAAGACCCAGAGCTGCCTCCTCAGACAAATTCTGTTTTTATATATTTAATATTGAGCTATATCCAGCTTGCTCATGAAATAAGCATAATGTCATAAACCCCAAATATGTGCATCAAAAAGGGGAGAAATACAGCATCTTTCCACACCACCAAAGGATTACATGGAGAAAGCACAAGTAGAAACAGGCAGCAGTGGTAGGACAATAGCACAATGTAAAGAGAATGAAGGTTGTGGTGGTGCATAAATGCTTGGATTTGCTTTTTCACTCCAGCAGCCTGCAGTTCCCATTATCATTTCAAGAGGCTCTTTAGTTCTAGTACATCTTTTTAAATACTTATTTAACGATTTTATTTTTTATTTATTTATTCTAGTTATTTAAGAATAATGAAATCAATGAAACAGTTTCATCTGCCTTTTCCTTAAACTTCTCCTATAGGCTATGCCATGTGATGTGTATTGTTATAGGTTTGAAGTGTGCCTATTGTGTCAGAAATGTAATGTAATTGTACACAATAGTTAGATAGCTATATTATATTATTGTGATTATGCCATGCAAATACAAATGCCCAGTCCACATGGACTCATGAGACATCAAAAGTATCACTGTTGTGGTGAAACATTACTTTAACCTAATGCATCTACAGACCCGTCTCATTCAAATGAATAAAGGACATTTTTGCTATTCCTTATTTGGAAATACTATTACACGGCTCAAACTGTAGTATTTTGGACATTTTATGGCCTTTATTAAAGGATCAACAGTTGAGAGCTGCTATGAAATGAGGGGAGATACAGATTGGGAATGACAGCCAATGTTGGAATGGCCATCTGGAGCATTGGGAGCTTTACTGGTGACCTGCTTGACAAGTGAGGCAGGTGCCGCACAAAATATACTTTAAAATAATCCCAGCCCCACTCAAAAAATAACCAAGTGTTGTGTGGCTGACTGGCCCGGTGAGTTGGCTTTGGGCATAGTGTGGTTAGATATTACATCTGTCAGCGTCTCTCTCCCAGCCAATCACTTTGGATCCATTCTAACTTTACCTAGGCACCACCCCTTTTCCTATTTCTGATAACTTGTCTAATTTGGATAAAGAGCAGAGTGAGGCAAGACAGGCAAACAGAAAGATAAAGAGACTTTTAAAAATAACAGGTTCTTCATTTGGCACCGTTACTGGTCGTCATCTCAGCCTTGGTAGTCTAAAGACACTCAGAGCAGAAAGAGCAGCCCAGTGAGTCCAGTTCAACTGTTACTTGATATTTGGTGAATGAAGAGAGGATACAGCAAGGAAGAGATAAGCAGGTGTGGGCTTAGTTAGCTGGCTGTTGAACTCTGTCACGTATCTTACTGAAACATGTTTAACCTTTTATCAAGTTGATTCACTCGTTTCTTTTCATGAGGCAACCAATCACAGCATGGATGGTGCAGGACAAAAAAAAGCTGATGTTCTGAAATGTTTCATGTTAAATGTTAAATTGTTGGGCCCTTCTGAGTTTAAAAGTTTAGGGCCATTTTTCATTCTTTGTCTGACCCTGATGACAGCAAAGGTCTGGGACCAGGGCCATTAAGATTACAAGGCCAGGGCCATAAATGACCCTGATCAGGAAACCTTTTCACAGATGGCCTGATGAATTCCAGATACTGCCATGTTTGTGAAAGGTAGACAAATGTCACAGATCTTTACATCATTCATTACAACATGTAAACTATACACATACAGTATGTGAAGACAGTACCTTATGATAGTTCAGCCTGCCAGAACGCTTTTCCCCAGCAGCACTAAAGAATAAGGAGGAGGTGTCAACAGCTGCATATATCATAAGTAGCCATGAGGAGTGCAAAGACAAGCCTTGAGCCAAACAGTCCAGCAGGCTCCTCGTCCTGTGTTGGCCCCTGCTGACTTGTCCTTGAGCAAGACTCTTTATCCCCGCTAACTCCAGCAGTGGCCGACCCTGCACTCTGACCTGAGGATACCAAAACACAAACTCCCCATCTACATAAGAAATACATATCTTTGAGGAAGTGCGAGGTTTCACACTTTCCAACCTGCTACCTGAAACAATATGTCCAAATTCAGTTGTTTACTGAACCATTATCAATCAACAGCAAGGTGAATAGGCTGCAGTTTGTTTTTACACTCCACTCTCTCAATTCAGCTTCACCACACTGTAAATAGCTGTACAAAGCTATAAATAACCCTAACAAGCAGCTGAAAACATGATTTTTTGTTTACCGCTGGTTGATTTCCTACTGCCACCCTACACCTCTGAATCATCAAGGACAGGGATGTAACAAGGACTGAGTATGGGAGGTATGTGGACTCCCAGGTGGAGGTTGACCATCCATCACATGGATATTTATACTCCCGTTCCCCCACCCACCCATTGCTGAAGATTGCAGAAAGCCACTGTCAGTCAAATGGACACCGACAGGGTGACCAGTGACAACACACTCTGGGAGAACGTGCATGCTGAGGGGATGCATGTGTATACTCTGTTCACTGTAGGTGGCTATGTGGAGTGTGAACAGATGGATGGACGGATGCGCATATGGATTGGATGATGTGTGGGATTTAAATGTGCGAGTGAGTGTTTGTGAGGCTGGTGGGCGTAGGCACGAGTGGTCATTGGGTAAGTGTTTGTTTATGCACTCATGTAGATGGATGATCCATTTATGTGAATGCCTGTGTGTGTGCTCATATATATGTGTGCGCATTAATTCAGTACAGGGTGTGAAACAGCTGATGGGTTCACATTTAAAGCATGACACTCACTGTGTGGGAGAAGCAATGAGGGCTGAGTGGCCTGCCAACACATGCAGCTGCCTTTCACATTCAAATCACATCAATCACTCCCTTAACATGATCCACTCCATCTAATTCTGAGAGAAAAGCCTCTGACTTATGTAGCCTTTTTTGTTTCCTTCATGTTAAGCTCTCACATTCAGTGTTTGTCATGTTAAACAGCAACACAGACACTGATTTTAGTGTTTCTGCATTAAAGTCTAGTTTAGCCATAAGGTATTGACCAAACTGACTATTATCAGTGATACAATGAGTAAAAATAAGTCATGTCTATTTTTGGCCTCTAACATGACAGGGGGTTGAAATACAGTAAAGGCCAGTTCCATAGTAAGGGGGAAATATCTGACAACACCAGAGGGAGGGTTTGTATGCCGGCAGAGGGGAAGTTCTTCCCACAAAGTTCAACTCGGGGCAATAGTGCTCCAACACATGGTGGCCCCTGTTAAGAATGTATTCTGTCAGTGGCACATCCATAATGATGACCAGGCAGACAGGCAGTGAATAAGTGATAAGTGCACTGCTTTGTGTCAACAGGAATTAGAAACCTATTTACGTGTTTATTTTTATTTACATCAACTATTTACACTGACCAGGTGTGTATCAGGTCCGCATGCAATTGTATTTAATCTCTCATCAGATGACCTAATGTGTGTTTGAACACCACCTAAGGCTGCAGCTCCACTTTTCTTTTGGGAGCACTATTTTTTATTAGATTTTTCAGATTTGAGCTTCATACCAGTGTATGCTTCTAAATACTACATGCTTCTAAGCCACATCTCAGGGAGAAGGCTAAGTCCTCCATTACGCAGTATGTCAAATTGAGAGGCATTTACCTCTGGAGAAAAATAAGTGCACATCAGTGAGCACACAAGCAGCTCACAGACATCATGGGGCAAGGCCAAGTTATATTAGTGTGCAGGAATTAGTCATTTCACCAAATCAAGAAAACACAGCTATGAAAAGGCCATCTCTCTACTGTCTTCCAGTCCACAATAACAACATAGAGAGTATAAAATGAGATTGGTGTGCAGCTATGGTGTCTGGCAATGGAGCTGCCACCACCGTCTATGATTTACCATGGCCCTGCATAATGATCATGTGGAGCAGATGTGAGCCGGGCCCAGCTGAGCCTTTGGACGCACTGTGCACTGAGAGAGAGAGGCACACACTGCAGGTGGGTGAGGTACTTCTGCTCCCAGCCCTCTGAAACTCTAACATTTCCATTCATCATTCCACAGGTTTTCTCATTCATGCAGCCAGGCTGGGTATGAGGTACAAACAAGATCAGAGTTAAAATGCTGCTCATGGATTTTCAAAATAGATTCAAAATATCTATATCCCATGACATCAGCATGGTAAAAAAGACTGGTTTAACAAATAGCCAAAAATCAAAATTGGAGATTTATTTCATGGTATTTAAAATGCCTTTTCCAAGAGTCTTGTGAGGTTTGTCGTGGAACAATAACATGGCTGCAGCCTGCGGGATCACATACGAGGGCTGTTTTTAACTAGTCCTCTGTGTCCCAGTTTAATTAGAGAGAAGCCTATAAGCACGCAACTTCACACTGTGTTTACAGCTCCATAAAAGACAAACCTTCTTCTCTCTTTTACTGATGGGTTCAGATGTAATGAGTCCTACTTCACATTTGTCCTCAAACAGAGGAGTTAGCGTTGCACACGCTCACCGCACCGTCTTCCCTCCCACCTCCCAGTCTGTAAACACATGTCTGAGCTCTGAGGAAACAGCAGACACCATGACAATGTAAAGGTTTACAACAGCAAATTAGTCAACTGTAGAAAAAAGCTAGTCTGGATGTCTTGAATACATGTAAGAGGGAAACAGTGTGTAAAACTGTGCAGTTAACAGCTCTCAGCAGTAGTTTTACAGCCCGAATCACCCATGACAGACAAGTCTTCTAGACACTTGCCCACAAAGACGCGGTGCTTCAACCCTTGTAAACGCCTGTAAGAACAGTGGGTGGGCCCAATTAAAAAGGCTACAGTGAGAGTGTGTGATAGAGCATGGAGCATCATTAAGTTACAGTGGGGGAGGGCATGATATGATACTATGTTATTCATTAGTGGTCTGATGGATGTTCAGCTGCCTGTGATTAGAAGGGGTAAACAGCAGCTGTTCACTGGAGTGAAAGTTGTTCTGCCGGGGAAGGTCATAACTCTGTCGATGCTGGGGAAAAATAGAGGCTGGAGCTCAGGACAGGATACAGCTGATTCATGGGTACAAAGAGGAGTCTAACCGCCTGACCTGACTAGATTAATTAGTGCAGTGATTCCCAACAAGGGGCACCCAGGGGTTATAAGACAAAAGAGTACATTGAAAGACTGAAAAAAACTTGTTACACCCCTAATATCTAAGAAATATGATTTAATATAGAAAATATAACCATATAATGAGTCCATTGTCAGACCTGAAGACTGTGTGTTGATTCTGAGAGCATGATAATTTGTTAGTCAGTGAGCAAAGAAGTCAGCAGGTCAGGCACTCAAAGTAATGAATAAATGCTTACTAGCTTCAGCCAATCCATGTGGTACAAATGCAAGTTTGACCACTCCACTAAACACTGACACTTCAGTTGTATCAAAACATTGTTATGGCCTGACAAGATGCACTTTTAAATGATTAAGAAATCTAAACATCCATTTTAACATGAATTCAACATGAGGAGGTCCTGATTAAGGTGTACTCAATGTCCTCTCACAGGGTTGTGGGAGTTCATCTAACTTAAAAGGAGAAAAGACTGCATTAGTGTTTCGATCATGCATCGATCAAAGGTTTGATCTCAGCTCTTACTATACAGTTTTGCAGGGATTTTGAGCTTGATCAGATAATAGAAAGGCTGCACTTTGCAGTAAACGGCCCAAGCATTTTCAGGTTAACGTACAAAGTAGAGGTCATTGCCGGAGGCTCTGGAAGGAAGGTGCAGGTTAGTGGTTCAAGCAGAGGGAGCATAAGGCCAAGGATCAGGGGCCTTTCAGGATGAAGCGGCAGGTGGTTGAAGAGGAAGCTGCTTGGCATGCATTAATGTTCATCCAGGTGCACAGAGAGAAGACTCATTTCTTCTGCTGTGGCGCTCAATGTATGCATAAGCAGTGCAATCTGTTCAAAAGTCATTATATTCCTCTATTCATGAGTAACCAGGCAGAAGCCAAGATCCAGGATTACAGAGTCTCTCAGGTTGAAAGAATATATTCATTGTGACAGAGACGGTATGGTTTACAGTTTACTCAGGCTAGAAACTGCTTTGAGTCTAATATTTCACCATCATTAACTTCACATTCAACTGTTTATGTCAGTGAATAGCTGGTAAACATAAAACTATCCTGTAGTTACGTTATTACTCTATTTAGAATAGCTTAAAAATAACAATAGGAAAAATTCCAAGTCCAATTACAATCAGTTCTTTAAAATACACATTTAACTAAATGAAATGTCTCCATTATGCATGTGAGTAATATTCTTACAGGCTACAAAGTATATTTATCAAACTCTCTGGACAGACTAATGTGTTTTGTATTAGCTTTAATAACTATGTACAGTAACAGCTTCTCTACAGTGTATTCATCAATGAAGAAAAAACATCAACTTCACTAAAACAAAACATTGGCTCCAAGCATGAATGGAGGGATAATTTTGTGAATCACACATTTTCAATTTACGGACACAGAGGCAAAACAACAAGTAAGGCCAGGCTTGGCAAGTGTGTTTGCCAAAGTCACAGAACTGGTCAAAACAACCTAACCCTGTAAGACGTCCTCTGTAATCCCACGTCAGAACAAGGCTGAGGAAAAATCGACTCAATTAGCAACAAAAACACCGAAAAATAGATTTTGAGAAAAGAAGTAGGATGATGTGGGATTTTAATACATGCCAGCTGGAAGGGAGCTTTTTCTATTTTCCACTGTGTGAAGGTTTCATTTGGCTCAATGGGTGTTTTTCAAAGGGCAAACTGCCACTCGAAAAAACAGAATAGATGTGTGAAGATGCTGTGCTTTGAGATCAGTAAAGACTTGCCTCTAACACTTCACATCTGACAGCTGACCGTCACCACTGCTCACACAACAGACAAGCTGACCGTTTTTAGAGTGCAATGCAGACACACACCATTGTTTGTTAAAACTTATTCAACAACAACCTGATTCTTGAAGGCAGGGTGACAAAAATTCGCATTCTGTCATGAGTGACTTTATCAACTCTGTTGTACTTTTACATCTGTCACTATATCATATATGTACTTTTATAGTTTATTTCACCAACTCGGCCTCTGTGCCCTATCTGCAGGTCCTCTCAATAAAAGGAGAAGGGATTTGTTTGCCACTTGGCTGTCACAGGTGGTAATGCACCAGTCAAACTGTAAGAGAAATATTCATAACGCACACACACACGAGGGATGCAACAACACATGCAACAGAATAGTAGGAGACAGGTGGGAAAAGTATAGGAGCACAATAAGAGATGCATATATGTAGAGCTCTTACACCAACATATGATTTACTTCAACAATTTAAAGTGAGATTATAGGGAAATACCTTACTTAACCATTGTCATACTAGTGGTTTTGGGGTATTTACAAAGTACACTGCTTCTTAATCATGACAGGAAATTGGTTAGAGCTCAGTGTGTGTTTAACGACTGGCTATGTCTTTAATTTCAATTTTCCGCAAAGGAGAAAACGGATAAAGCACTGCAAGCCTCCGAGAGCACATGGAAGCTGCGAAGGACAAATATGCAGGACTTATAGTTTGAGGATTAGATCTAAATATAAGTTATGAATAAAATCTCTCATTAAAATATATTTAATTCTCCTATAAAACCAATAACGACGGTTGGTTTTCCATCTCCCTGAAAACTGCCAAGAGCAATAATTCTACTTCACAATCCTCACTACCGCAGCCTGGCTAAAATATAAATTACTTTGACAAATATTTTTCCAAAAACCTCAGTAGCCATATGTAGAATTCAGCTCCAGCAGGAGCATGACTTAATCGTTGTGACAAGCCAGTCTGATGGAGATTCCAACAGAGGGATGAAACCCAGAGGATTTCATCAATATAGATCAAAATACAGAATTCACTCCTAACTTAGAAATATGATAGAAAAAAAAAACATTTGGGGGAGAACATGACTGGAAAAGTGCTTCACTGAAAGCTCTCAGCTTACAATGTGCCTTTACAAAGAGCACACTGATGGCGATATATTCCTCTGTCAACATACCTTTCAAAGCGCTTTCATCTATGATATGCGATCGGGCTACTGTACTCCATACGAATCTTTTCTCTCCGCAGTCAAGCTGGCCTATTAAAAGCCCGAGTGTGTAATATGACCCATGTGGTGCAGTCATTTCAGCCACTATGTTATTCCAACAAGCAGCTGTTGTGTGTTCCTGCTCAGCTTGATTCCCCAAATCCAACCCCGCCCACTCCACCCCGGCCACCCCCGCACCCCCACCACTCCGACACACGAGCTGGCACGCTGTGGGGTCAAGCTTATTTTGTAAAGACAAACACTTATGAGTTGATTTGCCGAGCGACAGGCAGACATGACTTGGCAAACAAAGGCGATGGGCAGCGGCTCAGAGACAATTTAACAGACTTATGTTTGGATAGTAACTGACATTCAAGCAGCTGCGGGATTCCTCATGATTGAGGGCCTGACTGCGAGCTTTCTCACGCACAGTTAGTAACACAGTCGACATCGCTTAGGCTTGATTTTGAGTGGACATTATTTGACCCTGGGTCTCGGAACATTAAGTACAGTACAGTTGAGATATCGTACTGTAAGTAAAAATGCTAATGTTGCCCCCTGTGGCCTCATCCTCCCTTACAGTCTATGAGACACTGATTGATAATGACACACCAGCTGGTCAGAAACACACTACACAGAAGTTATCGTTGCTCCTGCTGCTCACTCTCTCTCTCTCTCTCCTTGTCACACACTTTATACCCTTAAAAAGCAGCAACTGTCCCTTAATACATACACACAAATACACACACGCACTGCTTTTAGCTTCCGGTGTGATCGTATCTCCTTGTCTGTGGTCCCCGTCAGTGCTCATAAAGAGGAAGGGTAGCAGGCCAGAGTAAACACAGAACAGTTTAAGAGAGAGGCCACCCTTCAGCTGCGATGAAGAGGTGAGACTATCAAGTACCGTTTTACTCACAAGGAGCAATAAACGTAAGAATCTGTCAGGGTGATGTATGATGCGTATAATACATGTGCAGATGATCAAAAAGATCTCTACATCTTTAGTCAAGAGGCAAACCTGGATAAAGGCCATTTTCATTTCCCTTACTAAACCCCGAGATGTACACTTCAGACTTCAGAGAGATAGTCAAGTCAAATTCTATCTCCACCAGACGTATTTTACATTTCAAGAATATGTAAACCTTGAATGGTTTGGGAAATAACTCAGCTTCGCTAACCTTGGGTGCCTATACTCGTGTTCATGCATGTGCACTCATATGCACTCTTACACAGACAGTAAGTGTTTTCATCAATCAATTAGCACACCTGTGCACAACTTTCAACTCTGTGGACACCATGAATGCAGCATTTTTGTTGCCTTGACAACAACAACGTAACTTCTACATATATTTTAGTGTTGATTTTTATATTGGATTAGGTAATAATGAGTGAGACAGAACATGATAATTATCTATTTAAGCACTAAAAACAAGTCTAATATTATAATGATTATCTTAATTGTGAAGAAAATCAATTTGTTGGCGAAAGTATGAAACCAGGACTTTGACCAGCTTTGTTTTCTGTATGGATGAAACAAATACATTATAACAATAAATCATAACAATTATAACATTACTTAGTTAGTTAGTTAACTTTAAAAGTACTAATAGACAGATTGATAC
>JAVQJZ010220622.1:0-13844 GCA_036025355.1 Leiopotherapon unicolor | reverse complement strand
CTATCTATCTATCTATCTATCTATCTATCTATCTATCTATCTATCTATCTATCTATCATGATACAGACAAAGAAGAGCTGAGATGATTTGAGCTGATGTGATTATTTCTGCAGAGATTTTGGCATCAACCACAGTTTTGGACAAATGAATGTCTGAACTGAAGCCAAATGGTGTTAACTGTGTTTCTCTGCAGAGACGCGACCCTCCTCCCTCGCTGTCGAACACAATCAAGCAGCCGAACATGTAAGCGCACGTCGACCTGTTACAGCGCGACGCGCAGCCACATGTTCTGCAGTTCAGCGGGGATTAAAAGGTTCATTAGATTTATTAGTGCTGACATATTAACGTGGAAAAAAGCTGAGTATATTTACACAAACACACGTGCAGCAGCAGCTCAGCGTGCCTGGACGCATTAAACTCAAAGTGCTGCACATTAAGACGGCATCAATCAACATTTATGACTTTCTGCTCATCGCAGGAAAAACGACGCTCAGATCAGCAGCGTGTTTCCTCTCTTTCCATCTGAAGTCTGAGTTTGTCGGCTGCTTCATAAGTCTCAATCATGCGGGACATAAATATGTAAAACACGACTGCATTTGGACATTTTCCATTCTGGTCCCGTCTGCTCGCAGCTGCTGCAGAGTGCATTAGTGTGTGTGTGTGACATCCAGTTTTATACACACAAATTAAAAAAGGTACAAATTCATAACCAACATTTAACGAGTCCTGTCGACTTTCTGCACCTCACTTCAACAGGAAATATTATTTCCTTTGAGGTGTTTCCTCCGGCCGGAGTTACTTTGCAGATTCTGCATTAAGAACCATCAGATCTCAGTAAATGTCAGCGTTGTCAGCCTTTTATCTGGAAATGTCGACGTATCAGGAGTGCTGAAAAGCTGCGTGCTTAAAACACTTTTTGATTTTCTTTTATCTGAAGAGTTTGAGGCAGAGGGGCAGGAGGATTTTCTCAGCCTGTAATCCTTCGACTGATCTGAAAGCATCAGAAATCCTCAAAACGGGAGCTTCTCTTCTTTACGTGACGGTGACAATGTGGCACGGCGGCACAGCGAGCTGAGGTCAAACTGAAACACAAATTCTGACTCTGTCGGGACAAATACTGTTTTTCACTTTTCTTTTCTTTTCAAGTCGGATTTTTGAAGATTTTTGTGTAAACAGTGTCAAATCTCCATGTGGGCGTTTCCATGGCAGCAGATGACTGACACCTTAGCACTGCCGTTGCTAGGAGACGAGATACGCGTGTGGAGCTTTTGTCTCCCCCTTGTGGAGGTGAGAGTCATTGAAAGCGCCGATAACGTCGACTTACAGGCGAGCTCGCAGCTTCTCCACCTTTTTGTTTTGTTTTTGAGATCTTTTTGTATAAATAAGGACAAACGTGACTTTTGATTTCAGGATTTAAATTCATAAAGAGTCTGATGACGACTTTTCATCAGAAACCAACTTCATTCTGCTGATATCTTCTGGCTTTGTTATTTCTCTTTACTGAAACCAGCTGCCTTCTGCACACAGCAGACACACACCAGGCTGCAGCCGACACGAGAAAACAGAAAAGAGAAAAGAGTCGCCAAAACGCCGAAACACCGAAACGCCACCTGCAGCTTCATGTTTGATGAAACCTCTGGTGTCCACGTTCACACTCGAACCTGAGCGTCAGACTGAGGCCGTGACGAGCTGATAAAAACGAAACCAAAAGTCTGCAGGCTCATCTACTCATCTATCTATGAAAGCAAAATAGGAAACAATAATTAAAGAGAGCAGACACAAAGACAGACTCAAATCAGGGTACAGAGTCATTTTACACTTTAATTTGTGCTCCCACACACACAGCCGGGTGTTTTCAGGCGATGAAGTCACCAAACTCCACGTGAAATAAAACGATGAGACGTCGGCCTGTCAGTCGAGTGGAGGAATCACACACACTCCTGCAAGTAACCTTTTCGTTTATCTTTAATTTCTCTATTTGAAATTAAAGTTAGCACGGTGACAGTGACTCTGTTTTCTTTCATTTTGTTTCATAATTATCCGTTTAGGCTCCTGCAGCGTTTCCACTGAAGGCTGAAGACGGCAGTTTGGAAACTGAAAAACATTTTGAATAACTGTGATTCAATAAATAAAAGTGTAAAAATAACTTCATGAAGTTCTTGAAAACATTTTAAGAAAGCAGAATTCAAACTCCTCTAAAAGCTCTAATTGATCCAACTGACTGATCATTGTGCAGAAGATCAATGAGGTGTGTGATCGTTTCTCTTTCTTACGTTAAATTCACGGTGGACTCTGCTGTGTGTGAATCTTTGTGCAGGCTGGGACGCTTCGGTCATTTCTAAACTTAAATATTCTCCTTTGCTTTTCTTCTTTTGGTTTATCAGCATTTTAAAATAAAGCGTAAGATGTGTTTATCCAACAAAAGAGAGTTTCCACCTCTGCTGAATCGATTCGCTCTTCAACCACAAAGTGACTCCACCCAGTAATTTAGCAAGAAACCATCATAAATTTTCCCCTTAGGACACCACAGGGTTAAAAACCAGATATTGATTAACCTCTTCTCTTCTTTGTTTCTTTTTCCTCATGCAGAGTTGTGCATTTGAAGGCGTCTGTGTCCCTCAGATTGGCCGAATCCTGCATGTAACCGTTATGGTGCCGCTCGCTGCCAAATGACCTGCATTAACGGCTCCGCCACTCTTTTATCTCCTGTTAAATTGAATTTTGCAGGCGAAATGTGATCGTTCTTTCATGACATTACATTTGCATTACACCGCAGCTGTTTAACTGATGCTGTTATCGGGGGGCTGCTGTATAATCCGGGACACTTTAACAATGTGTGATTTATGTTTACAAGGGCCGAATAAAACTCCGGGGACATATTGAAGCCATATTTCATGTTTTGTCACGGCTTTTAAAACCCCGGAGAGCCGCTGTATTTCAACATGTGGGTGACACCGGCCTGAAAGGAAAATAAATGTTCATGTTTTAATTAAATTAAGTGTAATATATAGAAATACATGCGAGGAGCCATCCAGCTGTGGAAAACCGGATATTAACCACTTAGTAGATTAGTTTGGAGAAATTTAATATTTTTAAGGATTTAAATTTTTTGTTGTGTGTTTTTAAATCATTTCCATGCCAACAGAGACAGACTTGACCTGTAGGTGGCAGTAAAGAGTCAAAGAAAATGAAGCAACGCCACAATAAAGGCAGAGAAGAAGAAGTGAGCAGATTTAAAGTCTGCAGGGAGGAAGAAAATGTTTGTCAGAGCTCGAGGACGCTCAGAGCGCCTGACGGTGAGTAAAACTGGATATTCACAAAGACAAAGCACCTTTTTAATGTGTGAGGAGTTTAACCATCAAAATCTGAATATAAATATAAAAGTAAACGGCGTCATTTAATCCCAAAATCTCCTGTTTGTTCTTACGTTCACCTGACGTGGACTCCTGATTTTTCCTCTCCAAAGGTGGAACATGTAGAAAGCGTCGAGGCTTTCTTTCTTTCTTTCTTTCTTTCTTTCTTTTTGTTCCGAAGATGATTCGAAGCCTTGTGTCTTCGTTGTGACTAAAAACAGTGACATCTGTTGGCAGACTGGAATCACAGCAGCTGATCCAGAACTTGTAGTTTCTTATAATCACTGAGGCGTCGTTGCATCATTAGACTGAAACAAGCTTCGGGGCGTCGGTATTGTTCGCCCATCTTTAGGGAGATGTTTGATTTTACGGCTCCACTGTAAAGTGTGAAGAGGACGTTTGCTCGTCTTTATGAACGAAACCTTTCCGTTCCCTCACCTGCGCTGAAGAAACGTGAAAACACACTCTTACTTCGCAGCCCTGAACGAGCATTCGCTGTCTTTAATTTTCTGGATGTGAAAGATTTTTTAAAGTGGGAGCGGCGTTCATCAGATTTTCTTTCTGTCACGAGAGGCTCACACATTTGATTGTGTGTGTTTAACATCAGTTGGTCTGGACATGAACTCTTTTAAGAGCTCTTGCCGTGGTTTTGTTTGTTTTTTCAGCAGCTGCGTTCGTGTCCTTGACTTTCCTCGTAATCTCCTTGAAAATGAATGAAGTGTTTTGTTCGAGCTGAACTCATCGTTTCCTCTCCAAATAAAAAAAAACATCTCATCACTTCCTCATTGAACAGAGAATAAAACTGTTCATGTAACAAAGCTGAGCTACTTTTATAATTAACTGACTAAAAACCGATAAATCAAAATTTTGTTTACATTTCTTTGTGTTTTACGATGAGTTGGTTTAGTTTTTTAATGATTTTGATGAAATCCAGCTGATCTGCAGCGTCACAAGCTTCACTAATGTGCATGAAAAGCATCAACACACAAAAAAAAACATAGTTACTGTAAATCATCACAAAAGAAAATGATTGGTATAAAAAATGAAGACCTTAAATTGAATTCTTGTCAACTGCAGTTTTCAATGAGCTGACTTAAAGTGCAGGTAACCGTAGCAACAGTACTGATGTTGAAACTTAAACATCACACACACACACACACACACAGCTGCTGACTCTGTTTCGATGATTCAGATCAGATCCTGCATGGACTGAACAGCGATCACATGTCCGACCTTCTTCCTCCTCCAACACTCGCTTGTCGCTGTTTATCGTTTATCGTCCGGCTGCACTCGCTCGCTCTCGTCATCACGTTTCCACGAGTGTCTCTGATCTGCCGCTGCTGTCGTTCATGCGTAACGTTCAGAGTTTTGATTGATGTTTGCGGCGACGGCCGACTGTTTGTTGACGCCGTCGTCTTCATCAAACAGGTTCTGCTGGTGTTTGGGCCGTGATGAGGCGAGCTGTGGAGGCGGCGTGTTCGCAGCCAGCGAGCGTGCGAACTGATGCAGCGACACGTCCAAACCAAGAGAAAACGTTTCAGCTCGAGTGGGGAAAAACACCCGAGAGGTGAATGAATGTGCTTCACGAATGACAGAAAGGAGAGAAACGGAGAAATAACGGACAGGAATGGAGCATGAGGAGGTTAAAACTGGACACAGAAACTATAAGAAACCATTTACACTCGTTTTACTGTTTGTTTGAGACGAACAGTGCAGAGTTTAGAGATTCAGTAACGATGAGTCCTCCTTTAGTTTTCTCTGGACCTCATATTGTATTAATTCACATTTATCAACTCAGACAAAAAATGTAAATTTCTTTACATTTTAACTTTGATAAGAAATATAGTGTAAAATTGTTGATAACATTTGATAAATGTGAGATCAGCAGCTGCATTTTATCTTTGTACAAAATAAAAAATACATTTTTCTATTTTTATCCACAGTCTTTTTTCACACCATCATCCTCCTTTTGCAGTGTGTGTTTGCATATTTACAGTATGTGTGTGTTTGTGTTGCCATAAATCTTCATTCATCTTACTCACAGCTGCCCCCCACCTCCACTTTGTCTACATCAGCATCACTGCCCTTCATCTCCTCTTCCCTCCATCTTTACCCTTTACCTCTCTCTCTCTCATCCACCATTCATTCCTCATATCTCTCTCTCATTCTTCCTCTCCATCCTCCCTCTGTTATTCACCTTGTTGCCTCTCTCTCTCTCTCCTCTGTCACTCCCCTGCTCGCTCGCTCGCTCATTGATAGTGGAGGCGATGTGACCAGCATACCGAGCGGCTACTCGTTATTCTGGCAGCGAGCGGCAGGAGTCAGGGTGGAGTGTCAATTCACCTCCCTCTCTCTCTCTCTCTCTCTGCCTCTGTCTCTCTCTCTCTCTCTCTCTCTCTCTCTCCCTCTCTCTTTCTCTCTCTGTCTCTCTCTCTCTGTCTCTCTCTCTCTCTCTCTCTCTGTCTCTCTCTCTCTCTCTCTCTCTCTCTCTTTCTGTCTCTCTCTCTGATGATGATGAAAACAGCAGACAAACGGCGAGATAAGGCGCAGACAGACGGATGATACAGGCCGAGTGAATCAGAGTGTGTTTGTTGGTTTTGTTCTCGAGCTTCCTCCCATTGCATCGTGAACGTGACCCCGTAAAGTCTCTGAGGAAAAACTGACGGAGTTCACGGAGGCCGGTCTGCCTTAGTTACCGTTGCTATGATGCCCAAACTAACGCAGCATCGTCTTTACGCTGAAAACACACCACATGTGCTCGATCATGTAAAGAAGTCACTGATTTTATTCAGAAAAGTCCTAAAGATTCGTTTGATAGCTGCGTTCATGCGTTTTGCAGCCCTTGTGGTGATAATGTGTAACTGCAGGAGTGTTTCCAGACTCAGGAGACGAAGATAAAAAAGGAAGTTGTTCCTCTGATGTTCTTTGTTGAAGGTATTTTGACGAGAATCTCCCCCAAAGATCAGGACTGCTGTTGTTTCTTTGATATAAAGTTTAACTCTGACAGAGCTTCGGCACAGTTCATCTGTTAGTCCTGAATCTCCAGAAGCTGCTACGTGTGGATTTGTGTAAGTAATACAGTGATTTACACAGCATTTTCTTTCCTACATTATTATTATTATCATTATTATTATTATTATTATTATTATCATTATTATTAAGGCTGAAGAATATCGTTTGTCCCTCGAGGGCCTTAAAAGTTCATTTAAGGTTTGTCATCATGCTTTTCGTCACCAGTTCAGTAGAAACAGTCTGATTTGAGCCGTGTAGAGTTAACGAGTGTGTCTGAAGTCATTGGGAGGACGTTTATTCCACGCGGCGTTAACGGCGGCTCAGCGAGCTGCAGGGAAATGAAAATAAACTGAATAACAGACTGAAGAGTCACAGTGGGACGAAGCTGCAGAGAAACGTCATTTTTAAGTTGTTTGACAGCTTTGTGCAAACCGGGGGAGTTTAAATCAAAGCAGCTTTTAACAAACTTAAAAATCTAATGAACTAAAAAAAACACTTACGATCTCAGAGGATCAGCTGATCATTTGCATCAAACTGTATCCTACTAAAAACCATTAAGAACACACATTAAACTAATGCTCATGATCACGTCTGGAAATTACACAATTAAATCTTCTCTCTTATTTTAGTCTTTGTTGGTTTGTGGAGCTCCTGCAAACATTTTAAACTCTGCGAGGAGCTGCTTTATTCCTTTTCTGGTGCTCGACATTAAGAAATCATAGTTTTAGTGCTCGCACTTGATTTTTTGGCACTGAAGACCCATTTAGACTTAATAAAGAGAAAATGTTTATAGTTTGGTTTCAACAAATATTCACACAGCGTCACTGGAGAGTTTCAAGTAAAGATGAAAATATTTGGGTACATTTCTAACAACCTTTAGAAGCTAATAATCATCACTTCTTTCATCGAGAATCCTCACTGACTCCGTTTTTTAGCCTCTTTTAGCTCTTCGATTAGATTTTTTGCATTTCCTGTCTGTGTGTTTACAACAATTCCCAATTAAACCACCAAACAAAGTGGAGCATTCAGCAGCTAGAGAGACAGATATTTCCCTCAGGAGGTGGAGGAGACCAAAACCACAACTAAAAAAACTTTTTTCATCAGATGGACGATCACGTTGTTCTTTGTTAGGAGCCATTTTCACACTCTGACATTCAGCATTTACTTATAAAAATAATGCATTAATATAATGATTTGTATTATATAATGCATTAATACTGCACTATGTGTTTAACTCAGTTGTGCTGCCAAGATGCAAATGCTGCTTCAGTACGAACTTCACCTAACTGCACTATTTCAACACTTTGCAGCTCATTATATCGAGTATTTTCTTTATCTACTGTTAGTTAATCATCTTTAGTTCTAAATATTTATGAGCATTGTTCAAAAGATCTTCTTCAAACGACCGTCTCATGTAATTGTTGTGCACATGATCATATAATCTTGAATGTCGTAGAAATCTGCCCAACCTCAGCGTTCAAATGATGAAACCTTTTACTGTGTGTGGACGGAATAAATACTGCACAAAGAGAGTAAAACATGCAGTATTTTCAAAGATCTCTGCCCTTTTATTATTTAATCCAAACTGTTCGTTCCAGCTTATCCGACGTCCACCACATCGATTAGCTCCTCTCGTGTTTCACAGTCTGGATAAATGTTGAGACGTAGTTAAATTGGCTAAAAACCAGAGTTGAGTTTGTGACATAAAGGCTGTGAGCTGCAGAACGAACAGATGCTGATGTTGCTTCTGCTCAGCGCTGATCCGTCCTGCGTCCTCCGGCCTCCTCGTCACGCCTCATCATCCTCACCACCTGACTGCTTTTGATCCACTTTAAAACAGCCCCACTCAATTTGCTCACATTCGTTTGCTGCGCGAGCTTCATTTTTTCCAACTCTGGTGTCGCCTCTCATCAGATCCACGTCCTCCGTTTTCTCTCGCTCTTTATCCTGAAATAAAACTCGCTTGTCAAGTGCTGTTCAAACAGTTTGACCTAAAAAAGAACATTTATGGCAGCTGAGGTGAGAAATTTACCAGAATAAATCACAGCTGAGCTCGATTTTAATAACTTATTGTCCTTACACAACAATTTACATCAGCAGTCATTAATAATGAGATTTTTAAATCCCTTTCTCCTGAAACAGTGCTCATAAAAATATTAACATGAAGTCTGAAGTGCATCGCAGGAGAAAAATCATCACAGAGTTGATCACTTAATTTAGTTTCTTTAAGTACTTTTAATTTCTTTCAGCAATAACACAAGAGAGGATTTGAAGCTTGTGTGTTCGAGTGTTTTTCTGCTGCCGTGCACGAAGGACAGTCGACAGGATTCGTTGTGAGGCGAGATGAAGTGGAGCGTCCAGGTGTGTTATAATTCATATCACACTCAGCAAAAACATCCAAATGTGATTTTGATCGTCAATGTGCAGCAGAAGTCGTTTATCTTAATCTGCCTCAGACGTCTGCAGCCTGTGTGGTTTCCTCCCGGTTATCAATCTTAACCCTCTCGCTGAGAAAAACACGCGTGTGCTTCACGACACGCGTGTCCGAACGCACTGTTTCACACACACCAGGAAGGAAACCTGACTTTATTCCTCACGTAAGCTGAGAGGATTAAAACGAGTCTGTATCTGCGTATCAAATCTGCTGAAGTGTTGAATTTGAATAATCTCTCCTCCAGGAGTCACGTGATCTTCTTCACATGCAGTTTGTGCTTCAGGGGGATTTTTTTTTCCTCGTTCCTGCTCATTTTAATGATCATGAGTTTTCCTGTAGCGCCAGCATCAGGATGAACACTGATGGAAACAGATGATAAGTGAGTGAATTCATACAAAAATGAGTGTGAATGTGTGAAACAATTAATTCACTAATTTAAATAATATGAATGAATACAATTAAATTAAACATTAAAACACAAGAGTAAGTGTATAAATAAGACTAACATTCAAGTTAAAGGAAGAAGAAGATGGTGGTAGAAGATAGGAAATCTAACGAATGTGTGTTTTGTTGTGTGTGTGTGTGTGTATTTTGTTGTGTGTGTGTGTGTTTGAGAGGCGGTGGGGTGGCTCTAACACACTGTATACCCCAGCGAGCCCCCTGTTTAGAGAGAGAGAGAGGAAAAGAAAATGGCAGAGATAGATGAGGACGGGGCGAGAAACAGATGGAGATAATGCAGAGAGAGAGAGAGAGGACGAGGTTAGTGTGGTCGTGCGAGGCTTTGTGATCAGTTATTCCCTTTTTCTTTAACACACAGATACATGCATGTCGTACACTGAAAGAAATGTATGTTTAAAGACACGTCGACAAGTCTGTTTTCAAAAAAATCCCACAAAAATGTCCAAAACCCACCAACCGAGGATGTAAATCTTTAAAAACAGTTCTCAAATATTGAATTTAACTTTAAAAAAGCGACTCCTGAGGTCACGGCCGTGGAGGACAGAGCGGCTCATAGATGTGTTTTTAATGGAGTTGAGGGAAAATGGAGGACACAAATGGGACTGAAATGAGAAAATGTTCCACATTTTAATGTCACATCTGGATCATCTGTTTGCAATCTGTCTGTGAGCTTCTCTTTCACTTTTTCCTCTAAAACAAGTTCCTCTCTTTGTCTGTCTGTATAAGATATAATCATCTCCTCCAGAACATGTTAGATTTTAATGAATAGAAGAACTGCAGCTCCCATCAAACCTTTCCTCTGCTGCATCACTCAGACAGATGTTCTCTCTCTTACCTGTTTTATTTGTTGCCTCTTGCTTTTCACGGCTTAGAAGAAGGGAAATGAAAAGTGTGCTGAATTCTCCATAGCTTCAATATTTCTGCAAACCAAAGCAGAAGATGGTGTTGTGTTGGTTACGTGTACCGTTGGGCTGCAGAGGGTCACAGGTGAACCTGTTTCACACCTGATTGGTTGATTTCATCTTCTTGAAGAATTAGAAAAACTGGCTCATCGGCCCAAAATGTGGATAAAGTCTGAAAGCAGGTTTGTGTAAATGTCTGCGAGTTGTGTGCAGTCGGTTCTCAGCCTGTGGCGGTCCTGGGCTTGTGGGAAATGGTGTTTGTTAAAGGCGGCTAAAAATAGAAAGATTAGATTAACAGTGATTTTACGCTGCTGTTTAAAAATCTGCCGTCCCGTCCGAACAGCTGCAGTGAAACACGACTCGCTGCTCATCAGGTTCACGCAGGAAGTTGAATATTCGGTCATTTGTGTCATTTTAAACTCTCTGAACGAGGTTTTCTGACTTCTGCAAAAGAAATGGAAGTTCTGGATTCAGAAATCAGCTTGTGGATTTTTCTGCCCCCGAGGCAAAGAAAAAAAAGCGGCTTTAAGAAAATCAGATTTTGGTTCTCAGAAATGGAGAAAATGAATTAAGATGGAGATTTTATGCAGTGACTCATACGTGCATTCACATAGAAACACACACACAGAGACTCCCCGGTGGACGATTTCTCCCCGAAGCTCCTCCAGTCAGTGCTGGACTGTTTACCTTCACACAGCTCACTGTGGACTCGCTCTTATTGGATGTGTGTGTGTGTGTGTGTGTGTGTGTGTGTGTGTGTGTGTGTGTGTACCTGGATGGTTCGTGTCATTCGGGAGCTGTGGAGGCAGGTTTCTATGTGGTGTGTATATTACAGACATGTTATTTGCTCTGAGAAGCGTGAGTGTATACTGCACGGACATACAGGCTGACAGAAAGCAGGAAAAATGACCCCAACAGTGGGGGGGGGGGCACTGAGCGGTTTGATGAGGATGAGGATGACGATGAATCAGACGCTGTGGCCTTCACAGGCAGCACATCTCAATCTGAGCAGCTGTGGGAGGTTTCGGAGCGACGTGTCGGACAGAAATGATCCAAACACACATGATGAACATCTGTGGAAGAGTGTGTTCATCCAGGAGAGTTCACACACTCGCAGGATCAGTGAAGCTGCTCTGGAGGAGGACCAACACCTCACCGACACTTTACGGAGGCTTTGACTTTCACTGATCCTGCAGATGATGAACAGAAGAGGCCTGAGGATGGAGCCTTGAGGAACTCCACATCTCTAGTTTCTCTACACAAAGTGAACGCTTCAACGCTGGAGCTTCTCAGTGATGCTCTTTACAGAGGTTTATACTAAAACTTGTCACAGTCTGTATGTTAATCGTGTATCTTTGGAGAATCCTTATTATTGTGCAGATAAAATAACTTAATGAAGCCTGGGGTTGTCTGACATTTGTCGTAGGCTTTCTCCAAGGAATCAGGCTGTGAGTTGTGCAATCTTTAACTTCCCACCGGCCGTTAGCAGCTAATTTTTTACGTTATCTGACACCGCAGCAAACACAGGACGTGAAGCAGAAGCTGGTGCAGTGCCAGGCGGCGTCACTAGGTGGCGCCTCGATGTGTTTAATCGCTTCGGGCACGTGAAGCACTCTCCTTCCACTCCCCTTCACAGATGGAAATGACGCCTCAGTCAGACGTCCTGGGGGAGTCGTTCCTCAGATTTCTACGGCTCATAATGGGAATATGACAAAAGCTCGCATGTTTGTCATACGTGTCCTCTGAGGACTCTGTGATCACAGCGGGGGGGTTAATGTGTTTTCACAGACGACTGAACTGGAAACCACACAGACATGTTCCCCTTCTGAGCAGATCGCATCCAAAACGAGGAACTGTTTGGTTTTTCTGTCAGCGCTTTGTTATTCAGTGATGGACAAGCAGCGTGAGCTCCAGTCCAAGAAACAGACCACCGAAGAGAAACCAGACAGCTGCAGCAGCCAGTGTCAAGTTTAACTTTGTGAAAGCACCGCGAGGTCGTATGAAGGACGATACCGACGACCTGGGATCGATTAAGGAACCTGCTGATGTATCAGTCAGTCCCATCCCGTCGAACTGTGAAGGAGAAGCAGCTTTTTCAGACGTCTCGGGTTGAAGGAGATCAGGTCCTGCTCAGTTTTCCAACAGAAAACTTGCAGCGACTCTTTTCTACCACTTGTACTGACGTGAAGCTCTCTTCTCCGAATCCTCAGACCAACAGCTGGCGAGGACGATGAGCTAACTTCGATTCCCAACATGCTTTTCAGGAAGGCGCCTTCACGCTAACTGTGATCGGCTGTCGGTATTTTCATCCTTGAACTATAGTTAGAGAAAAGCTGATGAAGAGTTGCGTTATTCACCAGACTTCTGATCACCGACGATATCGGTGAAATAAAAAGGAAGATTTAAACAGAGAGCATCATCATGTTGAAGTCTTCTCAGGCTGCAGCATCGACGCGTCGACTCTCTGAAAAAGCAGAAATCTGATCACCTGCTTCATTTCCTCCTTCGGCCGGCGACGTGCTGCAGACGATTCATTCATGGTCGTCCGGCGACGTGACGCAGCCGGCGAGTGTTGCACCCAAAAGTCCCGTTTGAGCACACACGACGGGCGGCAACACGCTCGGAGCACGACGGAGAGGGAAGTGGGAGAGAGAGGAGGGGGATGGAGAGAGAGAGAGAGAGAGCGAGCGAGCTGAATGCAGTCCAGCCTCTCTGCGCTGTGGAGCAGCAGCCAGTCCGACACTGAAGGACACCGAGAGAGGAGAGAGAGCTCACAGCAGCACAGGAGAGTAAAACAGGAACGAGGAGGAGGACATTTCTTCTTTCATCTCGCTCTCTTTCTGTTTGTTTTTTTGTTTCTTTCTGTGGTATTGGCCGGTTGGATAAAAGAGGACAAACAGCAGCAGGAGGTAAAACAGAAGAAGAAGAAGGAGGAGGAGGAGGAAGACGAAGAGGAGGTGTTGGAGGTCCGTGTGTTCGTTTCTCTCTTCGCACCGACGGCCCGAGGAGCCGACGGTGTCATTGCGACAGCGCTCGGCGGCGGGCAGAGAGTGTGTGTGCGTGTGTGAGTGTGTGTGTGTGTGTTTTCACCGACAGCAGCTGCAGGTTCTTCGTCTCTCAGGTGGATTTGGAGTAAAGCTGGATTTTGATCACGAGGAGTTGCTTGCTGGTGTTTTTGTCTGTTGCGCCTCCTTTTTTTTAATCTTCTCCTCCTCTCCCTCTCTCCTTCCTCCTCCTCCTCCTCCTCCTCCTCCGGTGCAGACGTCTGTGCCTTCCCGCTCGGTCGAGGGACTGCCGCTCTCCTCTCTCTCTCTCTCTTTTCCTCCCTCGCTCTGCTCCAGCCGCCGAGCTGAAACTGTGCGGCGCTACGACGAGCGTCCGCCGGCTTACCGCCGAGAGGCAGATGGGTGAGTGTGTGTGCCGGTGTGTGTGATTGAGTGAGTGTGTACGTGTGTGTTGGAGGGGATACATGGGAAGAACGGGGGGTTGGGTGTTGAAAGGGGGGGGTTGCTCTTTTTCTGCTCTCCTGCTGCTTTCTACCTCTTTTTTTATTTCCCCTCATCTTTTCCTCATTTTCTCTTTGACTCTCCCTCCTCTTTGCTTATTTCTCGATCATTTTCTTCCATCAGTCACTCTCCCCGCTTCCCTCTTTCCCACCTCCTCCACCATCGTTTTCGGGCGACC
>JAVQJZ010220584.1:0-15198 GCA_036025355.1 Leiopotherapon unicolor | reverse complement strand
TTATATAATTATTATAAATATTAAATATATATATAAGATATTAAATGATTCAGTGTTTTAACTGCTGAAAGATTATTGTTCATCACATTTTCATGCTAACTATGAATAATAAAATACAGGCCCCTCTTAATATTTTACACAGGTAGCCTTGAAGCGCTACCCAAGACACTTTACTGATCCCTGATGGAAAACATGGTCATTGCAGCAGCAGCCGAGAATCAGACACAAACGAAGCTGCTTTGTTCCCCCAAGAAAAGTTAAACTGGTTAAAAATAATCATCATCTATCAGAGGCTTTCTGAGGCAGAGCTAGCCTGAGCATTCACTCCCACGTGTCTCAGCACTGACCTGACGCGCGAGTTGGTCTGGACCTTAGGCAGGTTGATGGTCATCTTGCCACCCTGAGCCTGAAGTGTGCTGGGCTTCGTCTTGATCAGGTCGGGGGCGGTGCGGATGGACACCTGCTGCTGCAGACCCCCGGCGATGTTGCCCCTGCTCGTCAGCACGAAGGAGTAGTCTGTGTCCGGCTGCAGCAGCGTGATCAGCTTCCTCTTCAGGTTTCCCTGCACCTCCACGCTTTGCTGGTTGTACAGGATCTGTGACCAGACCAGGGGAAAAACGTATACTTTGAGTTCACATACACGGTACACAAAATGCACTTCCTTCAGACAGTTGCAATACCGTCTCCTCTCACTCCCCCCAGTGCACACACTTACGGACAGAAGCAGTACGTTCCCAAGGGAGGCGCCCATCTCATCTGACACCTCGTCTCATGTGCTTCAGTGTCACACTTGCCCATTTGTGCATATCCAATACTTTTTTTTAACACATCAAATTGCCTTCGCTCGACTACCAAAGTGTGGGAATTCATATAATATTTATTTGACAGATTATTACACCTCGTAATTGAGCATAAATCTGGCTTTTCATATTTTTCAGGCCAAATCAGTAAAGTCACAGCATCACATCCCGGTGAAAGTGTTAACAGCTAATAGTGTTACGCTGCTGTGTGATTATGTTTCAAACACAGGTATAGTACATGCTCCACACGGTGTCGAACTAACAATGACAGTAATAGCTTTCCAGTGAAAATGCCTTATTGTAATAAGTGTTATTCAAGTATAACAGTAACAAGCGTTACAAAACATGATATAACCACTGAAAAGTTATCATTAAGGTAAAGTCTATCTCTATGCAAATTGTGTTCATGGTGAATTTCTTTGTATCTGTCCTTGAGTAATTGTAACTTTAATATTCACGACTGCTGAAATTTTTTGCACTCACCTTGAAAGGCACTTGGGATTTGTAGTAGGGTGGCAAATCCCAGGTGAGCAGGACGGAGGTTTTCGTGACAGCTTTGACGCCAAAGTTTAAGGTGGGAAAATCTAGGGGAGGGGGAAAAAAAATCATCTGATTAATATCTCAAGTGCGACACATTGTACACTAAAAAATGTAATCTCTGTGCGTAATTCAATTTCACACTACTGTACAGCAAGTAACCCCCGCTCCCCCCTCTGTAAACAATATGAACAATGTGTACCTTATGACCAAATTTGACAAGCCACGGGGGTGTTTGAAGAACATCGACAATCTCATTCACGCTTACTTACAGATCACACAAAAATAGCCTTCATCTGCCTAAGCCGTTTCCATATATTACACCCTATTCACAACCAGACATACGCAACAGGCCCTACATCACTGTGATTACCAAGAAATGCATATGGCAGCGGGACTGGCGATGTGTCTTAAAATAGGCACCACGCACAACTGGTTATAAATAAGATATTTTACATTTACCAGATTATAAGATGCATGAGGAGATGCGTCCCGGGTGCGCTTTAGGTTTGTGCCTAATGGGAGGGAGGATGAGGTGGCATGGTAATGTGACTGTAGCGTGTAATGAGATTACTACTCTATAAATCAATAAACATCGCGTTGTACTGTACTGAGCGGTAACTGAAATAGACGTGGCACAGATAAAGGCAGAAAACGAGCCTGTTAAGGCGTGAGCACGTGATGGTGCTCATGCATAAGCTGAAGAACGCCGCGGGCAAGGTTGCTGGCGAAGATGCATGTGTGATGATTAAACGCACCATTATTAAACCCTGATTTTATGTTTGCAAAACAAACACCTCCGCTGTGTTTGTGTGTAAACGTCATGCTGTGCGTCCTGCCCTACCGTTCGACATGGTCCTGCTCTGAATGCTGGGGCTGAGGGGTCCGCCGCCCTTGCTGGTGAACGCCTGCACCCGGATGTCGTAGGTGGTGTCAGGGTTAAGGCCCTGGATGGTCATGTGCGTGTCGGCCGTGCGGTTGGTGGTGTTCTGCTGGCTGTTGATGTCCCTGTAAACGACCATGTAGTAAATGATCTTGCCGTTCCTTTCGGCCAGCAGCGGGGGCTCCCAGGTCAGCTGGGTGCTGGACTGGGTGAGTCCGGTGACCTGCAGGTTGAACGGGAAGCCCGATGGCACGTCTTCAGGGGTGCTGATCTCCTTCACGTAGGCCTCGCCGATGCCCGCGCGGTTACGGGCGCTGAGGCGGAAAACGTAGGTGGCGCCTTTGTGCAGCCCCGTGACAGTGTAATGGTCATCGGTCCTCCTCAGCTCGCGTGAGGTGTACGTTTCCTCATCGGTGCGCTTGTATTGCAGCTGGTAGCCCATCAACTCTCCCACCATTTCCTTTGGCGGCTGCCACTGGATCAGCGCTGTGTTACCCATGGTGGTGCTGATCATCATGGTGGGCTTGCCCGGCACTGAAAAAGTAGAGAAGAAGAATAAGTTAGAAAAAACACAGCAACAATAATGTGCAGGTACTAATTTACACAACCCTCAAATTATCTGTAATAGTTCAACATTTTTGGGAAATATGCTTATTTGCTTTCTAGTGAAGAGTCAGAGGAGAAAATTGAGACAATTTCTGTCCATTAAATATGAGCGCAGAGCCGGCAGCGTGTGGCTTAACTTAGCTTTTGACTGGAAATGCGGAGACGGCTAAACTGGCTCCACAAAAAGGCGACAAAATCAGCCGATCAGCACCTCCAGGCTCCCTAATAAACTCGTAGGTCATTGATTAACAGAAAAATATTTCAGCGGTACTGATCTTCCAGCTATCTGGCAGAAAGCAAATAAGTGCACTTCACAAAATATTAAAGTTTGCTTTACAAAGAGAGTGGAAATTACTACAAATATCCACCAACGGGCAGCTTAAATGGAGCGTATGGAGGTCACATCCTCTTTTAGACCTTTTAGCCCTAGGCACCATTTTCAAAGAAGTAAAAAGGTTCCTGGACCCCTTTTAGTTCCTGGTTTGCGGGAAAAGTGGAAACACGACTACACATGTACATCTAATATGATGTTCCTGTCACACAGACACTCCTCTAAAAATAGTAGCTTCTTGAATGAGGGAGTCAGATGTTATCGGTTTAGAGCCATAAAAGCTAATACCACCATATTCACTGTAAACTGATAGCATGTTTGATTTACACGATAACCCTGATAGAAACTAGTTCTGACCTGCACCGGTTGTGGTGATGACTTTAGCTTTGCTGCGTGCTCCGTCTCCCTTCGTGGTGTATGCTGCCACGGTGACGGAGTAGGTGGTTTCAGACTGCAGTCCACCGATGATGGCCTCCTGCGAAATGGAAAATCACAAGGTCAGAGATTAAAACGAATGAATGAGTCTGAGGGAGACCGCCTCAATGGCAAAAAAACCCCCAAAAAACAAAATACACCCCCCCTCACACACAAGCTCCTATCCCCTCACACAACACACAGCACCAAAAGAAACCATGATAAAAATTAAACCCCCTTCTCCATCCACTTGTAGCTTCTTGATCAACTTGCCTATAACAGGGGAAAAAAAATTAAAGCATTTCATAGAGAAAAGTTTTGAAGGCACACAAAGAGGAACAGGAACTTTTCTTAGACAAGAAAAACTCCTGTGCCCAATCGTGAGGCACACACTGAGCCCATTAACCAACAAACCAACCGAATGAACCCGAACATCACCGGTGTGTCAGTGTTCATGCCTGCTGCATGGATGAGCATGAGACTATACCCAGAGGAGCTCAGAAACATCACCACACTGCGGTCTGTAAAAGCCCACAAATAATACACTTCTGACTGTGGGACTAAACTCTTTCTGATTGTTAAAGATGGAAAAGCATCAGACAGATGTTATAGATTTCATTACTTTAGATTTTTGGTATCTATTGTCCTCTGGATTCCCATGTGGGCGGGGTGATGTTGTTTAAACAAAAACACAGACACACCAAGGTGGTTGAACAAATCAGTAACTGAACAGTAAGGAACACACAGACAGCTGGGAAAAAAAACCAGCAAACGACTGAGGTAACACACGGTTATTGGTAACCTGCTGCAGTGCTGGCACTCACTTCACCAGACTGCATCAGTTTGAATAAAAACACACCCACACACGCTGGAATTAAACACTCTGAGCTTGAACAAAGCCCGTATGTAAACAGACATACAAACACATACATAAATGCACACACTCACCAATGATACATTTCTATATATATATTTACATATGTGAACAGACTGTACATAAACACACCATACATGCACATACAGACACGATACAAATGTGCACGTGTGCACGATGATACGCGCAGACATGAGCACACACTCGATACCGAGAACAAATGAACGCCTGCGGCATGAGCACACACACGATGCTGTTGTCTGTTTCTGACTGAGGCCACTGTGAGGACGAATACGCCAATGCCTGCAAGCCTTCCTGCCGGATCTCCTCGCAAACTTCTCGTGCTCTCTAGAATATTTTACGGCTTTGCCCTAATGCTGTTTCTCTAACTAATGAAGTTTTAATTTCCTCGCCATAGAAGAACATTTAACAGCCTATATAAGCCAGCTCTGTTTGACAATGCTTTTTACTGCCCCTCTTTTTAAGGGACATTTGGTGCTCCCATACTAGCCTTTAAGAGAGACGGGGGAGAAAATGCTAAATTACTGTATCATAAAACCATTTTAACTTTATGGAAGAAGTCTCATTACTTTAATCATACAAAATGGCTTAAACAGTCTCAGCAGTGGCAGCCGCAGAGATCACCCCCCCTTCCCCATTCTGGCAAGGTCAAATCGGGTCTAGTAACACTTTTGAAACTCAGCAGAAAATAGAAAAAGCGAGGCTTCAAAGTTTCCTTCAGAGCAAATGCTTAGAGCAGCACCAAAGGGCATTACAGAGATTATCAAGTCGACTAGTTATAGAAATGGATTCTTCTCTACAAGCCTCCCTCCACCACTATTCTCGGTAGGGTAGAAAATGCCGGGGGGAAAATGGACAGCATTGTTAAAGCAAATATTCACGCTCAAGACATTCTTTTTTCTTGCCATAGCACAATGTTTTTTTATACGAATCTATTTGTAGTGATTTGCAATTTAAAATGTCAGAATTATCTCCAAAAATTAAAAGGAAATTGCTTCGAAATTCATCCTCCCCTGTGATATACTAATGTTTTTCTTCTGCTGACATCTGTCTGCGGCTCGTCACACGACATCAGTTACCTGGCAAACGGGCCGCTGTCGCCCAAACATGGCCGCTAAAGAGAAATAATAAAGATGTGCGAACAGATGTCTTCCGCTGACAGTGTCTAGCTCTGTGTCTGTCAGGTGTTAATCAACACATTAAGAGGAGAGGGAGAGGAGGCGAGCCTGACTCATGCCATGTGGGTGTAGCTGAAGGAATCTGGCCATGTGTGCGGTGCAAACAGATTTCTGCTTAACTGGCTGTTGTCAAATAAATAAAATGATCTGTGCACATCCTGCTGGCTCATTTATAAAAGGAAGGGAAGAAAAACATCCAGAATTGACAGATGAACAAAAAAACTGAGCAACCTTTGCGGGTGTTTTGTGGATTGATTAACCAATTTTCTAGTTTTCAGTCTGAGCGTAAACAAGTAGCTAAAATTGGTCGAATTAATTCCTTAATATAGTTTCTTTTTTTCAAAAATAACTTCTTTGCCCTTGTTTGAAGGCTGAAAACAATGTTTGTTATTCTGGCAGGTTGCTATTGAATGTAGGAACAGTAAAAGGCCCTGCATTTATGCTAGTGCGATATGACGCCCAGGAGGTAATAAGCCATAACAAAAGGGCTGCGTGACAGCCACAGAACAGTAAGCTGCCATCCAGGCAAATGAAAAGAACATGAAAGGCTGGTGGCAATCTGGGAGATGTGTGGCGCTGATAAAACGTACAGTTCCTCCCCTCAGATAGACATGTCATCTGGAACAGTAGGTGAGACAGCAGGTTAGGCGAGCCTGATTAATGTCAGCATCACACCGGGATAGTGACACGCAGCCTTTGACTGCACCGTTTCGCTCAGCGGCGGCGGAAGAAGCGGCGCACGCTCGCCGCAGAGAGCGCCTCAGATCCGAGCGAGTGCCCGGCTGCTGATGCGAGTCCGTCTTATGGTAAAACGCTGAAATATTAGAACTTGCAAGCAATCATCAACGGAAGTAATCGGTTGTAGGAGCTCTCGGAGAACATCACACGCACACACATGGACATGAAAACCAGGAAACGTTAGGACACGTGTTTCTTGCTGCGGTTATGAAGGGGTTATGATCTTTCACGAGGCATCACACAGAACGGATTACAGGCATGGCACACGCAGAAAGAAACACTTGCCCGCACTAACGCACACACACAGCACTCACAATCCAAACACACAAGCACACACACAGCAACCCCCAAATTGCAGAGGGGAGAAGAGCTTGCCCTGCAAGACGACCCAGCAGCACACATGAGGGTTACTCACATGCTCGGTGGACTCCTCAATATTCCACTGATGGGAGAGAAGACACGGGACACAGGGCGGGGAGAGAAATGAGTCAGAGACAACACAACAGGCGAGGGGAAAAAAAGCGCTCGTCTTTTTTTCGCTCAAAGACAGATGAATGTAGGTGTCAACAGTCATGCAGTTGAAATCACAAAAAAAAAAAAAACACAGAGAGGGAGAGAGGGGTGATGGAAGAGAATGAGTAAAGAAAAAAATGAAAAAAAGAAGAAGAAATGAAGACAAGTTGCATAAAACTAATTGTGTAGCCAAGTTGAGCAATGGCGGTGAAATTTATTATTGTTTGATGATGCACTGCCTTGTTTCACATTTGCCTCTGAATCCAATAAAAACCTATCTCTTCCTTAATCACAGAACACCTCTATTCAGCGTGATAACTATCTCACTGTGGACATAAAGCATAAACTATGCAGAATCTCTGAAGCATTTCCTCTTCCCTTTCCGCGGCGGAGGGAGGGCCCCTTTTATTCATTATATTTCAATATGTTTTCAAAATGTTCTCCTCGCTCGCTGTGCTTGGCCAAGTGATTCCCGGGGGAAGTGAAAGCCCATTTCGTGCCGCGGGGCTCCGTCGGTGCCGAGCGTGAAATCCTATTACCAGTGCTGCTATGCTAGCCCTGTGACATCAAACCCCATCGATGCAGAACGCAACTGCTGGTGTTTACCAGAAACTCGCTCCACAGCTGAGCTACTGCAGAGGAGTTCACTGATGGGTGGCCTGGCTGACAAAAGGGCAGGAGAGATGACACTGGTGACACTGATGTGGGACAAAATGGAGAGCACAGAATGATTGAAGCAGGTGGGGAGGGGGGAGGTGGGTGAAGGTGGCAGTGAGCAATTACATTTGAACATTAACTACAACTGCTGCTGGAGGAGCGAGGGGGGCCGACAACCAATGATGCTGCGGGCACCAGAGGATTAGAGGAAAAGCAAGACCAGTCCCGTCAAGGGTTCTAGTTCAAGGTTGGGTTCACCCAAATTACAAAAATAAATATGATATTTTCTCCTTTACCTCTATTGGTATCAATCCATGCAGGTAGTTTGGATTTCATTTGTCCAGATTTGAGAGAAACACTTGTTTAAGATCGCTACAGTACAACAATGTGATTTCATCTGTTTTACTGACAACACTAATTTTCAATAAATGTAAAGTTGACGTTTGCTCAACAGAAAATGTGCACAGCCGAGAACAATCAGGGCCGTCAGACCAATATCAAAACACCGTCATATGAGACATGCCAGCTGTTTGCCATTATTACCATAAGTGTACAATTATGCAGCTGTTATCGTAAAACAGAGCGCTACTTTTGAATGTTATGGTAATCTTTGGGAATGACTGAATGATGTTGTTAATAAGATCTTTCCAAATGCTAAATTAGTTAATTTTCCCATGAAATATTAAACTAAATTTTACTTGTAAGTTGACATTACTGCCGCTGCGAGGCAAAATTATAAAAAATGAAAGGGGCGCTAAGTGGAAATGCGTCGACTTATCAGATGTTATTAGAGTTTTCAATGAGACATAAACTTGTGATTGTGCCTGTGCTTTGTTTTTACATTACGTAGACCAACAATACAGGCCTGGAATTAGTTTATACATTTAAATTTTGTAACACTGGCGAGTAAAATTTCAAACCTGGATGTTTTGGATACCATTAGAGGTCATTTAGAGAAGTTTCTCTAACTTAGGTGAACAAGTCCTTTAAGAAGAAGACCCTTAAATTTACACTGTTCCTCCTACACAAAGTCGGACAGTGGTGCCCGTCCTCCTGTTTGCCCGTCGTCACCTCCAGACTTCCACAAACAAAGAGATCGAGCCTCGCACGCTGCTGATTCATTGTGCACCGGAGAGGCAGCGTTCATCATCCTCCACTGACTGCTGGCATACGAAAAGACAAAAGACCCGACTTCCCCCCGCCCTCCTCCCTGCGGACGGGTCTTCATCGCCAACCGGTTAACTGAAGCATGAGCCCCGCGCGGTCCCCGTCGCGACCGGCTGACACACATGGTGCATTAAAAACTGCTGTCTCATGCTCCCCTGACGTAGCGGGGCACTAAATAGTGCCATTTAAGAACAGCTGCTACTTAACTCCATGAATAACAGTTTGCGACGTGCCTAATTGCTTAATTTGTTTACCGTCGACTCCGCTCTGTATGTCAACAGAGCGGCGAACACATTAACGTTTGCAAGAGTTCCTATCTCATCTTGGGCTTAATCCCTTTCTATCGCGACTCCTTTGCCTTTTGCTTAAATCCATGGGAGAATTATAAATTATCCCCCATTTATATTTCGAATGCCAACGCAAGCTGAAAACACATCATTGCTGATAAGCGTCGTTTGTGGAAACGGAGCGGTATAATTTGCAGGCGGGTGAATGCAAATGTGATGACATGGGCTGGGATGTGTGGCTATAAAAACGGGAACGAGGGGAGAACGAGTGATGTGGAAGAGAAGGAGCTGTCATGATTGATGGAGTGAAACGGGCTGAGGTGCTTCTTTTCTCTTTTTTTTTCTCCCCCCCCCCACTTCCATTCGCATTCAACTCCAATCTGAGGCAGCGAAGGCCGCAGAGGCAGTCAAGCGTCGCCTCTCTCGCTCCCACACACACACACACCACAAAAAAACGCATGAGTGGTCAAACAAAATGAACCTGGAAAAGTAGCGCTGAATAAAGGCGAACTTGTGCAGGGAGGCAAACTTGTGCAGAGAAACGCACAGACAGTGGTTAATGGCTGCAAACTCAATCTCGCCATTTTCTGCCAACTGTTACAGATGAGAATATAATAAAAAAAAAAAAAACACACACACACACACACCCACACACACAGACGAGCCTAGAGGTCGCTGTGAGTTCGTGGTGACGGTGCGGGCTACGTGGCGTGGAGCCCGTTTGCCCACTCAGGTTCAGGCCACTCTCCCGACAGAAATACGGTTGGAAAGGGGTCGATAACATCGTGCTGTTATCGCGGCCTCTGGTTTAAATTTAGCAGGGAAATGAGGGCGCTGTGTGGGCTCCCGCTTGAAAAGAAAAGAGGCGCTTAAACCGCCCACGCGCAGGCAAAGCTCTCCCAGCTCTCCTCCCAGCGTTTCAGCTAACCCTGAGAGAGGGTGAAGAGGAGAGAAGGAGCCAGAAATGGATAGACAAAGACGAGGGGGGAAAAGGTGATAGCGATGTTGACAGGATCTGCAATCCAATCACTCAGCTGTGATTTGTGATTGAAGTCTAAGGTGAGGTTTCGCTTGGTTGCGAGAGCCCTGGAAAATGTGGATTATTTTTTTTTCCCTCTCCCCTCCTGGCAGGCTTACTGTGCATCCAATGCAGGTGAAAGGGTGGATATGGAGCCGATTTCACAACGCATTAGGCAAATTCTTGAGAGAAATGCGACAGGATGTGCCAAGATGGAGGGAAATTGTTTTTTTCCTTTTATTTATCATCAATTACAGGTGTGCGTTTGAGGGATTTGCATGAGTCTGGGATGAGTCATGAACTCTTCTCAGCCAGCTGGAACGCCTACTACAAGGTTGATCTGAGTGGTGAGCGTGTTTGCTCATGTTATCTGCATTTGTTTTTCCTCCACTTGGTGTCGGGGTGCGTGAATGGAGAGAACGTGTGAGAAAAGAAGGGGGATTGTTTCCGAAAACCAGTTGGGCGAGCACGGACAAGGGAGCGCCGGCTGGCTGTGTGGTCTTTAATGACGTCCGGGCAGGTCCTTGCAGGTTGGCTACTCAGCGCTGTCTCATAGAAAACAATCTGTTGAGATGACTCAATCAAGGGTAACCAACCCGCACGCAAGCCTCTGGTAATTACCCAACCGGCTTCTCAGGCAGGAAGGGTGCAAAATGAGGACACAAGAGAAAAGGGAAGGGATTTGGGAGGGAGGCAGTGAAGGAAAAAACAGGAGGAGGAGGGAGGAGAAAGTCAGGTTTCTGCCAAGGAGGGGACGACTGAGTTTGAGAAGTGTCCTGGACACCAAACTGGAACATGAGAGCTTCACCAGGCGCCAAACTGCAGATTGTTTATTGTGTGAACCTGGCACAAATGAGACGTGGCGGGGAGTATTGTTTGCCCAACAAGTGGGGTCACGTTCAGTTCAGTTTTCATCACGCAAAACAAAGTCACGCTAAGCACGTCGATATAAAGAAAACACTTCCAGGCACAGGAACAAGCAGCCACCATGTTTTCCTTCTCGTCCAGACTAAGCGATGCTGTCCTGGCTGTCAAGCACTCTGGTACACAGTCAGATAACAATGAACTGTCAGCGGCAGCTGCCAGAAACTGCTGCTGTAAACCAAAGGTGCTGGTCTAGGAGTGGAGGGTAGACTATTTGGCCGGGCGTAGAAGACACGGTGATATCAGCTGGAGACTCTCTCATTCAGTTACTCAGCTGTCTGGCCCAAGTTACTTAATGCTGACAGAGAGTTTCTGTAGACTCCAAAAACAGAAAAAGTTCCTCATGATATATTTATCACCGCATGCCCTGTTACACAAATGGGATCAACAAGCTCATACTTAGCGTCACTTGGGATGTCGCACGTCTGACATCTCGTCGGAAGGTGACTTTGACTGTGCTTCCTCCTCTGAAATGATAAGACTTAAGACAGTGGGGTGTTTGCCAAAGCAAATGAGGGTTAATAGCTCCACTCAAGGGCACAGCAGTGTGCACTGCCTGGGAACTGAACCAGCAACATGGTGATCTCCATAATTGCTGCTGCAAAGCATCTATCAGCAAACGTTGCTCAGAGACACATGCAAGGATGTTTAGTTTTTTTTCTTTTTTTTGTGGCCAGGGAGCGCTTATTTGTTCAAATGAGATGTTTTTCGAGTGCACCATCGAGGGTGTGAGGGAATGCGTGTTCGCGCAAATGTTACTCGCGGCAAACAATCGGAAAGGAAGGCTCTTAAGCTGGTCTCTCCTCTCGAAAAAAGAGAGAGAAAAAGTGCGTGAGGGGGGTTTTTGGTTTTAAGATATTCATGAATCTCTGAATCCCTCTTAAGGATTACAATCTCTCATCCATCTCACGGTGTCACACAGCTTTGGGCGATTCGAGGCAGCCCGCATTAATGTGTAAAGGGCGGCGTCAGGAAAATAAACACGGTAACAAGGCAGTGCATATGTATTACTGCTAAAACCGCGAAGAGAGGTGCATTGATTCCACTAAGCCCCATCCTGATGTAACACATATAAAATATTTAATAGCTATTACTGTAGAATTAGAATGGATCTTGTTACGACAGCTAATCCAAAGCCGTGGGAGCAGGGTACCAATTTAGAGTCAAATGTCACATGTGGAGAGTGCTGAAAAAAAAAAAAAAGACGAAAGGAGGGCGGCGAGGGTGGAGGGGAGTTGCAGTCGACAGAAAGAAAATTCCATGTGTGTCACCCGGTATGGGGGAAATGAAGTGTGAACAGAGAAATGGAAGGGAATATGGGAGCGGTGGAGAATGAAAATAATGGGAAATGAACACGAGACAGTGAAGGAGACAGAGAGAGAGAGAGAGAGAGACCGGACAGGAGTAAGACATCATCCAGTACCTGCGCCTCTGGCAAAGCGACGTCCATGATGTTCGGCTGGCCTCGCGGTTCGCCGTTTTCCAGCCGGGAGAAGATGACTTGGTAGCCTCGGATCTGGCCGTGCTGCTTCCCCTGCAGCGGCGGCTTCCAGGTGACCCGGATCGCCGTGGAGTTTATGGCCTCGACCTCCAGCTTCCTGGGTGGTGCTCCTGGCACTGGAAAGCAGAATAAAAAAAAAAAAGAAAAGACAGAGAGAGATGGACAGCGAGAGAAAGAGAGAAGGGGAGGGGGCGAGTAGAGAGAGTAAGAATATGCTGAGTTAGTGATTTTCCTCAGTTGACTGTGTTTTGTGATGAGGAGCCAAAAACTATCAAAATAATGACTCCTGGGTTTTTATAGACTTTGGTGTTCTGAAGGAGGAAGTGATGCTACACTTGGCCATGAATCATAATCATCGTCGTTCACTTTACGCCGTCTATGTCTGCTGTGTCCCCAAAACACCCTACGCGGGGACAACGTGGCGTCGAGTGATGTCTGTAATGCCCTTAATTCCAGTATGAAATTAGCTGTGTTGCAGCAAACTTCAAACACATTAATTATAGACGACTCTCTCTTAGGGGCAGACGCTCTCTATCAGGCTGCAAACAAAACGAGCAACGAGCGAGAAAAGGCGGCAGGGGTGATAAAACGGAGTGAAGTGGGGGGGGGGAGTTCTGCTCCTCTCCCGTTCCTCCGAAGAGGAGAAAGAAGACGCAAAGGCATTTAAAGAGTAAAAGCAGAGGAAAGTGGTGCAGAGCTGAGGCCCGCGGGTGATGAGCCTTAACCTGCTATAGATGTAAAGTGTTAAAGCTTGAAAGAGCAAGATGGAAGGAGGAGGAGGAGGGGGGTTGAGGAAAGAAGAAGGTGCCCTCCCCCTCCCTCCCTGTAACCGCCATCACCTCATTAACTCAAAACTGATCAACACGACAAAGAGAAATGTGCAGCAGAAGCTGAAAAGAGAAAAGGAAAATAGTGACAGGCAGCCCCAAGCAACAGAGGTGTGAAGAGTCTGAGAGCGCTCTGCTGAAGGAGGGGGGTTGTCAACCTACCATCCTCTTTGGTTCTCATCCTCACCGGGGCACTCTCGGGGCCCGGGCCCACGTCAGTATGTGCCCTCACCCACATCTGATACTCAGTCCACTTCTCCAGGCCCTCCAGCACATAGCTGGTGGCGTCGGCGCCGATGCCCGTCACCTCGTGCCGCTCCGTGTCCTCGCCGGCCAAGGCCTGGTAGCTGACCGTGTAGCGCACGATGGCGCCGTGGCGGCTGGCGGCGGGCGGTGCCACCCAACTCACCTTGAGGCTGGTGGAGCTCAGGCTGACCACGTGTACGTCCTGAGGGGGGGCGGATGGGGCTGTAGGAGGGAAGGGGAGCACAACCACACGGGAGGGAGGGAGGGATGGGGGGGGGGGCACGGATCAAGCAAACCAAAATATAAACAAAAATACAAGCAAACTTAAGGCAAAACTGGAAGCTTTTTGTGCAGGAGTCAGTATGAAAAAATTCAAATGTCATAATCAAAATGTCAATTAAGTAATATCTTACTTACAGTATGAGTATAAAATCAAGCTACAAATTTCTTTCTCAATGTTTATATATTTATGCTAATTTATGCTAATGTATGGTCCCTAATACTAAAAAAATCTGGGTTCAGTATCATATAATACAAGTGTATAGTGGACAAAGCCTTCCCTAATTGGATTTTTTCATCATGTATTGATTCTATCTGAAGTACATGACATTAATTTCCAGCCAACTTATTCCATGTTTTGGAAATATCTATCTTTTATTGAAAGCCCATTGTGAGTCGCTTTCTGAGCTGGTGATGTCCAAATATGACTCAAACTCATACTGTAGGTGATAAATGATATATTATTACATTGCAAGTTTGAATGGGACATTTTTTTTTATTTTTTATACTGAATACAAAAAGCTTCCACACTAAACAGGATACTGCCTCCGGACTGAGAGATTGGCTGCAAAAGCACATTAACAGTCTACTGTTAAAGCTGCGTTTGGCACTACTTTTTTTATGCGAGAGGCCACGAAACTCCACAACAGAAAACATGCCAAACTTTTTTTTTTTTTTTTTTACAAGGCAATGTTTGTATAAAGATGTAATTTGTCCCCAACTGCCCTCCCTGCTGCACCTCGCAGTACACGGAGGGAGCAATAAACCGGCCTTGGACGTGTTAGCGTGTGAACAAGTGCTTGACAGTGTTGACTGGTGTTCGCACGTTGATGCAAAAGCTCTGGGCTTTATTGCACTGCAGCTACAGATCCGCCGGGCTGTCGTGCAAAAAGCGATCATTTCTTAATCAATAACAGCTACCGGCATTCCAGCTATTGTCAACATCTGGTTTGTGGCCGCCGCAGTGGAAAGCAATATTTTTATGATTATCAGATGGGGCAAAATTCCTAAAATGCTGCTCTGCTATTAACACTTTGGATTTAAATGACCAGAGTTGAACCAGCAGTGTTGCGCCAATATGGTCTTAAAAGCGGCGGCCTGATATGACATCAATGTGAATTTTTCATTTAAATCTCCAGGCACAATATCGACATGCCAGATTCAGTTATATTCTGTCCACCTCGCCCTGCTGTGTTATATAATCGCAGGCACTTCTGGAAGGCCGCTTCATGTGTGGAAATACAAACAGCATCAATATGGGCAGTGTAAGTGTGTGCCTATATAGAACTGGTAATCTCCAGCTACACCTGCAGTCTGGCATTATACGATTATTGCAATAAATGTGATTAAATTATTCACAGTAGCTGCAGTATAAAGTATAAATAACCTCTCAAGTC
>JAVQJZ010220542.1:0-17263 GCA_036025355.1 Leiopotherapon unicolor | reverse complement strand
AAAAGTTGACTGTCTCTCGGTGGAAGCAGGTTTTTTTTTTCGAAAGAGTCCAGCTCGGGGAGAGTTTGGACACCTCCGGCAGGCCAGGTGTTTGGATTTCCTGCTTTCTGGTGGCAAAGGAAGGACCGTGAAGCGGCGCAACAAGTCGAGCGCTCGTATGCACAAACAGCCCAAATAGCCTACTCCTCCATGTAACGAGCCGTTCTTGGAACCGAGGAGGGGGGGTAGGGAGGAGGGAGGCCTGAGGCGGCTTACTATGCAGAAATAGGATCATGTTGGTTCATCGGATGAAAAGGTGAGTTCCCTCTTTCCGCGCCGCTCTTACAGTGGCGTTGCGTCAGGAAGTTGTTGGTGTCAGTGAAGTCACCGCCGAGCCGCCCTCCTTCTCCATCCAGCTTATGCCCCAAACGAGGGGAGCGCCTGGACCGGCTCTGTATGAAATCAAAGTCAGCCGGTGCCCTCGGCACATCCAAACGTCCTTGAAAAATGTGCGGAGCTCTCGGAGGCTTTGTCAAAATGTTTTGGCGCACGGTGGAAATAAAGAGGCTGCAGATTTCAGTGGAGAGGGAAGCACGTTCAGATGGGTTGCGGATGAATTAGGGGGGGGGGGGTGTTGGGGTGGAGCACCTCAGATGAGCTTTATCACGCCAAATGAAACAAGAGCACTTATAAAAGCAGCTCACCAGAGATATTCCTGCTGCAGATGATAGTAGGAGGCCTGTGTAGTTCGAGGCCCGGTGAGTCCACACTGGCTGCGCACAAAGCTCCTCTGAAGCTCTGTTAAACGGAACGGTTGACAGTAACCTAAAAAAAATCTAAAGGGCTGTGGAGGACAGATCTGGAGGATTCTGCAAAAGCAACCCCGCAATGACCTTCCATGCCGAGGCTTGGAGAGATACCTCCACACTGCGCAGTCTGCACACCAGACACTGCAGGGCCTGAAGAGTCCAGATTTGTTGTTATTGTGTGAAAGTCTGATGAGAAAGCTTTTGTAGAGAGTTAATGACACGCTGAATGAATCGGACTCTTAAAGGGGATTCTGTTCGTGCCGCAAAAATAAGACCTTTGCAGAGTTTGTGCAATTGTCCACCAGCCTCCTTTTTTAAAAATTGCACAAAAGGAAACAGCCACCTACGCTGCGTGCGCCTGCACGGTCCATGGGAGGAGAGGGAGGGAAAAAAGGTGCTGCTTGTTATCTGACGTATAAATTCAAAGGGTCAGTCTTTTATCAGCGGCCTTGAGCGATCAATTCACTGACAACAGACACGTTAAACGAAACATTGAATGAAAGGGTGAACCCATTTTTAACCTCAACTTTAAATCAGCCCAGATGCGCGCTCAGAATGAAAAAAATCCTCATGTTTGTGCTTCACTCACACTTTCTCCTTAAAACAGCAGGCTCACAGGTCACCTGTTACAAAGACTGCAAGGCCACACACGCATTGACTCTTCACTGACACCTCAAAGACAATTCAGCATGTTTAAGACACAGTCCCACACATTTCAAACGCAACAAATACAGTTAGTGACTAGTTCATTAGGCTTCACGAACACTTACAGAGTTCGTTTGCTGTCTTATATGAAAAACTGAGGTGAAATACAAACAGTCTCTCCTGTGCACTTGGACACGTAAACATTTAAGCTGATTGTTAGATGAAATACTGAAGCTGCATCCGGTTTGTGGGTGGTCAATTATAGAAAAAAACTTTTTTTTTTTAAAAACTGAAACAGCTTTTTTTTTAATCTAATGAAAATGGGACTTGATTACGCAATAAAACGATCACCCCTAGATATCCTCAACTAGTAATAAAAGTGCTAATATCAAATAGTCACAAACAGGTTTTTAATATTCTTTGATTGTGGGCTATTCTATTTCTGGAGTTTCACACAACTAATACTCTGTTAAAAAACTAAACTAAGTTAAAACCTGAAGCTTTGAGGGCTGGAAACCAGAAAGACAAGTCCTAATACACATTTGCGATTGTGTGCCAATCGTATTTGTTATGAAATACTCTGTCATTAATTAGGCTACTGACTGTGCGCTTCTGGTCCTTACCTTTGGGCTCCTCTCACGCTCATCTGAAGGAAAGTCAATTGTTCAGACTCCTGCTCTCTCTCTTTCTCTCTTCTCTGCGTTGTGAGTGTGTGTGTTGTTTTTGGGAGTGTCACACTCACTGTTATGCAGCACTATTTGAATATTTGCCCGATGTGTGGGCTGATGCACAGTCAGAATGCAAAGAAGAAACAGTAAACAGGCGCAATAATCTGATGGGCTGCGGTTCTCCTTAAAGGTCATCGATGACTGCGATCAGAGCGCGAAAATAGTTGTGAAGAGGTAAAAAAAAAAAAGAATTTATACTTATTAAACCCATCCACCCAGCTGTGGCGAACCCACATGCTGCGCAGGAGAGTTCATGCAGGACTTTGGTCCCTCTCTCTCTCTTTCTCTCTCTGTCTTTCGCGTTCTCTCTCCTCTTCTCTCTTTCTTTCAGACATTTTGAAAGTATAAAATAAATGCGCATCACAAACTTTTTTCTTTCTTTTTTTTGCTTCACGCCGAATTGCGCGTGCAGCAGAAGTGACCTCTCCTCGCGCAGTCTGTCATGGGTGAGCGTGTCACACACTTGGCTTTTTCAATCAGCAGATAAAACCCATTTTTTGTGCAAGCTGAGTGTGTCCAAATTTGGATTTGCGAGGTGGATTCAAAAGAGGAGTGCTGTCCGTCTGCGCGTCTGTTTCAGAGAGCAGGGAAAGCAACCAAATGCAAAGTTTCCAAACCCTCTCCTCTCCCCCCCTGCACTCTGAAGCCCTTGTTTGCAAAATGTTTCCTTGCTTCGACTTTTTTTTTTTAATTGATTATCCGTCCGAAGCGTTTTTCTTTTCTTTTCTTTCTTTCTTTCTTTTTTGCACACATGACCGAGGGCGGTCAGAGGAGGAGCGCGACCACTTGCGCAAGGGCAGGACGGCCAGAAACATCGCACCTTCTGTTTGACTTAGTGGAGATATTTAGAATATGAGAAACAACTGAAAGGTCATATTGTGTAGGAGCAATCTATGTGAGTCAAAACGAAAAACTCAGTAAGCCTGCGTGTGTGTCTGTGTCTGTGTCTGTGTGTCTGGCCGCACACGACACACTGATACCAATCAGCACAGAGTTTTTTTTTAGTTATGTAGAAATGTGAAAAGGTGACTGCATTAAACATTTTTTTCCTTAAATAATCAAACAAAACAGAATTACTGTCATATTCCCTATAATCCAAATATTTGTTTCAGCTCAAGTTAGTCATCAAAGTAAACCCACTGCCCTGCCTCTGATGGCTCCAGAGTGACTCTGCTTTTCTTGTAAATTAAATTAGACATTCAGATCTCAAAGATTTCCACAACTGCACAACACACCTCATGTGACAGCCACGCTTCTCGCTCATGTTATACGGGCTGGAAAAAAGGCACTGCCAGCATGCAAACATAATCACTGTCACTCAGTCAACGGTATCCTTGTCAGCCGGGGGACGCATCCAAGATCAACGATGTTCACTCAATTAACCTGATGGATAAAATGTCAGGGAGGTTATGGATGTGAGCGGGAAAAGCTTTTCTCTGCAATATGTTTACGTCCTGGACTGTGTGTGTGTGTGTCTACAGGCCCTGAGAGGAGACAGTGGGTGAGGCCTGTCCCTTCTAAAGCACCCTGTGTCCAGAGCAGAACTAGGTCAACAGAGACCGCTGGTTGGTGAGTTGGAACGATGCTGCTCTCTCACACACACAGGAAAGAAAAGAAGGAGGAAAAAAAAAAGCAGGAGAAGAAAATCTTTGCCTTTCGATTGAGGGATAATTAGAGACCATTTGACCTATTTGTCCCCTTAAATAAACCATTGGCCATTTAGTTGGGAGTGGGCTGAGAGCACATCGAGCCCTTCACTGGACCCCTCCAATTATGCTTTTTTTATGGCAAATTGCCTGACTCGGTTCAAAGGTCTCCCTATTCTGTGCCCTTCTTTTTCTGTCACAACTAAAATTCGGAGATATTCAGAGTGCAAAAGTGCCCGGCCAGTTACGCAATCTTTACCATAACATACAGCATTAGGGTGCATTTAAAAGCTCCAGTAAAGGTTGTTAGGCAAACCGGTTAGGCAAAAGAAAAGGCGATGCACAGGGCCACAGTGATGAGAGGCCACAAATCAGATGCTTTTCTGTAAAAGTGTGCTTTGAAAAGTCATTTTAAAGATGCCTAAATGTAGGTTGAAACACTCTGCGATAAGTCTGTACTTATTTGTCACTGAGGACCGTACCTCATTGTGCCTCAAAAGCCATAAGCAGAGCCTTAACAGCAAAGCTAACAAGTAAACACTGCTGGACTGCTAAAACAGAGCTGACTTTTCTTCCTCTGGAACAAAGTGTCAGAAATGCATAACTGTACCGCAGAAGGAGATTTAATCCAGGCGCAGGCGCAGCACTGAATCAGCAAACAAATCAATTACTGTCACTTACATTGCAAAATTGTCAACATTTGCTTGTTATCTAGTATGATAGTGTACGGTGATGTAATGTAGATAACAAAACCTGACATAAGCTGACAGGAAGTCACGCACACGTAGACCCTCGATGCAACACGACATTATGCACAAAAGGTGTCCCATATTCACAGAGCGCTTATGGGCTGGTGTCCATAGGGACAGCAAGTGTTCCTGTGATAAGTTCCCTGGCTTACCCTGCTCAGTCTGTCAGCACAATGGGAATCAACAGGTAACTTAGCGACCTGAGCCAAACACATTTCCCACAGAAAACCTGAACACAATGGTTAATCACAACACTATATGTTCCCTATCTGTTGACCTACAAAGGCTCACCATTACTCAGATGCATGCAAACCCTAACCTACCTGACGAACCGGATAAAAAACGTGGAGGCTGCGCTTCAAATTGAAAATCCTGTTTCCTCTTTATTCTCACTTGAGAGCTGGACTCAGGCGCCATTTGCATGTGTGTGTGTGTGTGTGAGTGATAAAGGCGCGGAGAGAGAGAGAGAGAGAGAGAGAGAGAGAGAAAACACACGGAAGTGACCAAACATATCAACTGTTGGAGGGCTTCAGCTGCTGCCTCATGAGTGAGGCCTATGACTAAGATCGGAAGAGAGTAGGAGTGTGGCTGTGCCAATGTTGCCATACCAATACTGTGGAGAAAAGGGAGAAGGTAGGAAAGAGTGGATGGTGATTGGACCGGGCACCAATACGCCTAATAAGACCAAAAATAGGCAGTGTGTGTGGAGTGGGATACGGTTCACCCTCATTTATGTAAACATTTACATTTTAATGAAAGCTTTGACCCCACGAGCAAAATGACGCTTAAGCATGTTGTGTGTGAGCGATCAGAGTATCGTTCGTGCATTATGTACAAGACGTGTGTGAATGCATGTCTGGGGTGGTGAATTATTAACATATGGTGTTCATCAGACAGCCTGCATGACATGCATTGTATTTTTTATTTATATTTTGAGTCAGGGATGGGATGGCATGCAAGCTTTTTTTCCTCCAACAAAACACAAGACAAAGTGAAGGGACCTAAAGGGGAAGTAATCACTAAAATGGTCTGCTTCCTCTTCTCTGACCTAAGTATATCTTCCGTGTTAGCTTAGTTGAACACAAGTGACTGCGCCAAAGCCAGCATTTCAAGCTGGGAGGAGTAACCTGAAGAGGCTCTGAAAAAGCACAAGGCCGTCGAATACACGTAGCCTCTGCCCTTGCATCACATTTATGCTGCTGTTTATTGTTACATGTCTCTGAGTAATAACCCTGCCAGAAATAGATGCTGGTCAGGGCAAAAAGAGAATTTCACAGCTTCATCTTTGCTGGTTGGTTTATTTGATTATCCCTGACCAAGTTTTTCCTCCATTGTGTGGACTCACACCCTCACATCACGACGAGCCCTCCCTCATTCCCTTCCTATCTCTCATCCCTGCTCCTCTCTGTCCCACACTACATGCCTCTCTATTTATACTGTTGAGTCAGTTTGCCACTGACAGCAGTGAGCGATAAGGAAGATTGAATCATCATGCATAAGAAAACACCCGCTTTCATCTATCAATATAATGTCTTAAAAGGAAACACTGGGTATTGCTGGCAGTTCGTCAAAGTGCTTAAAAGATGTAACCAACGACAAAGAAAAGTGGGCATTACAACTACTTTGCTATCAAATAAAAGAGAGTAAAGTACGCTTGTTACAAACGTCACTGTGTGCCAAGTGGAATGTCCTCAGCATCGGCAGTGGCTCCACAGAAGGAGAGGTGTATCACTCCAGCAGGATACTGGTCCATAGGTGTCTGGTTTCAGATGGCAGGCATACTGGGAGCACAGTGTGGAGCACAGCACAGCCAAGTGGACAACAATGGAAACACGCAGAGACACAGGTGTCCCCACTAGGAACCCGATGTGTGTGAGTGTGTTTATTTGTGAGCCCCTGCCCATGTGTAAGTATCTTTTTTTTTCTGCATGCAGCATATGTGTACTGTTGCAATGCATGTACTCGCAGACATTACGGCTGTGTGCATGATGTGTTTATGTGTGTGTGTGTGTGTTTGGATCAGCTCACTGGTATTGATTCACTTGCACTCTAGCTGCACTTTAGCTGCACTCATGCATACTTCCCTCAGGACGGCAACACCTGCAAATGGAAAATGAAGGAAGTATTCTTAAAAGAAAGAGACAGAGAGAGAGAGAGAGAGTGAGAGAGAGAGAGAGAGAGAGAGAGAGAGAAAGGGAGACAGAGAGAGAAAGAGAAAGAGAGAGATGCGTGGCTCTGTGAAGATTGTGGGAACAAGGGGCAGTTGTGTAGAAAACAAAGAATGAAAATTCAGATCACAGCCTTTGCTTCTCTCACAGTGTCCATTCCTCTTTTTCCCCCCTTCTCTTTATTTACAAGTCTGTCTCTCTGTCTCCGTCTTGCTCTCTCCCTTTAACTCACTGGAGGATGCTAACCCATCAGGTCCCTTGGCTCCCCTCCATGGGATGATGTCATTTCAGATGACATCACCATGCAGTGTATGTGTGTTTGTGCTATGTGTGCTAGTGTGTGTGCCCCCCCCCCCACTCCTCCTCCTCCTCCTCCTCCTGCAGCCCTCCCTCTGTTTCTTTCCTCAGAGGGAAGGTGCTGTTTGACACACACCCGCTATACCCAGACCATCAGCCAAACTGCCATGCTAGCACAAGTACTCAGAGAGAGCAGGGCACGGGGAATGAGGGAGATAGACGTGGACTGCCAGGAAGGCAGAAACACTTACACAAAGAAAGAGGCGAGCTGGTCTTTGAGAGCAGCAGTGGTGTGATGGTAGGGCAGGGAAAGAAAAGTGGAGGTGTGGCAGAGACTCTGGGAGAGGATGGGCTGCGAGGGGCATGTTAGTTTAATTACACAACATCGCTGCTACCAAAACACCACAAAGCCCAGACATACACTATCATTAAGATAAAAACTAGTACATAGAGGAGTGCCGCAGACTGTCTGAGTTCTGTTTGGCTCTATTGTCTGTTGTTAACACTCATACATGTACAACTTCACAGTCTGGTGCAAAATTATGATAAACAAGCGGGTTTAAAGGAATATTCTGACATTTTGGAAAATGGCTCTTACTCGCCCTCGTGTTTGTGTCTCTCTGCTAAACACGAGGCTACAGCCAGCACCCAGTTAGTTTAGCTTAGCACAACAATTGGACACAGCTTGGAGTCACTGTTCTTAGCCAGCTCATAGCTCGCTGTAAAACCACAACTTCTGATTTTTACACAACTACTTTACACAAACAAGACATAAAGTGTTAACATTGGTAGGCAGATTCTGTTTCTTTTGGGCAAAGCAGGTATAGTATTTATTGCCCCTTTTTCACCCTTATGCTAAGCTATGCTAACCAGCTGGTGGCTTTAACTTCACATTTATTCTACAGACACGGAAGCATCAGTGGCATCGATCTTCTCCTCTAGTTCTTGGCAGTTACGCAAACTACCTAAAGTCCTCCCAATTAAACAACAAACTACGCTGTCTGTTCTTCTCCGGTGGAATGACACAAAGAGGCATTTTTTGATCTGATGCTGCTAGAACAATCACCAGTATGACATCTTTTCCGTTCCTTGATAGGAGCATTGATAAGGCAGGGCTACGGATGAGGTTTGGACAGGTTTTGGCAAAGATAATGGTTTGAATTACAATGACTACATTGTTAAAGTCGGGGGATCTTCACCTTTGTCGTCATGGTTACGTTGATGAACACCTGGCTGACGCAATTGAGTGACCTTTGTCATGCTTTTGAAAAAAGAATCAGCCACTGTTGGTGTGAAATGAGAACAGTGTGGTGGTGTTTTGTTGAACAGTCCATCAACCTTGACTCTGTCACTACGAAATCTTGGATGCTCTGTAACGTCACCTGGCTTCCTCCTTTGCCCCCATTGTAATTCCTGCAGCCGATAAAGGACTTTGTCACTGGGACATAAAAATATCTACATCTGACGCTGTCACTCTTCTTGGGTGAGAGGTCTCAAACCACCTACCAGCATCTCTTAAATTCACATTATAATTCTTTGAAACAAATCCCATTGTGAACTGTTTTCAATAAAAGGCACCACCACACAGCAGCACACCTTTCTGAGCTTTACACACTAACAATCTGCTGGGGGTAGGAGAGGATGCTGTCATAATGATTTAGTTTCTTTCAAATTACTCTGTGAATACTGGTGACAAGCAATAACGTCCAATTTTTTGCCATGACTAATTTAGTACAAAGATCTTCTCACTCACATCTTTCATATGAGTCTCAGTGCGGCAGAGGCACTCCCACACTGAAACACGCCTGGGCTTTATTGAGCACAGTTGGCACAGCCTGAGCCAATGATGTCATCCTGGTGAATGGGCCAGCAATATGGGGATCAGCAAGTTTCTGAAATGAGAAACGGTGGGGATAGACATCATGCGTAGTAGTAGATATTGGAGTCATTCTAGTGGAAAGGTAAATTTGCAGCATTCTGCCGTGTTTTTTTCCCTTCTTCCTCCCTGGAAGGGACAATGGTGAGCTTTGGAGACCGTGTGCCCACAAAAGCTGGTCTCAAATTACATGTTGCAAGTCTCAAAATATTGAGGCATGGTTGGAGGTTTTCATGTGGTGGTGCTGAAGAGTTTTGATAAGTGGTTTTAAAGTCTGCCAGGGAAATCTGTTGTTTTCAGCCTGGGATTGTAATATAGTATGACGCTGATTATAACCATCAGTTTGAGGCAATAACAGACTCATTTTTAGAGGTGTGTGTATGCTGAGGTGGGGATATCATTATCAGTCCTATAACTAGATTGTGAGGTCCGGGGCTTTGGTCATGGTGTTCACCCGTCTGTCCCATGTGTACAGGCCAGGGCCCCCGTCACCTCCACCTGCTCCATCCTCCAGAGGGGACCAGGGCTAAATTTAGACCAAGAAGGAAGCTCGTCTGCAAACATGAAACCGGATAGAGATCCTCCAGATTGCTGGAGAACCGGGGCCCTTATTTTTGTGCCAAGCATAGAGGGAGGGTATTTACTGCAAAAAACATTCTCCTCAAGACCTCAAGTGTACAATTTGAACCTTTTTTTTTCTAAAAAGATTCTGTTTCAGACTGAAATATCATGGTAGTTACTGCATTGATTGTCATGTAAAAATGTACAGATAATCATAATGCTATGAGGATATATCACAGCAACACCTGACTTCCCTCAAGTGGCATCAGCAGGCACTCAACTTTACAATAATGTGGGGAAAGATCACAGCAAAATCTCATCTATTTCATATACTGTCATGTGAGTTTGTACTGAGTTTGTATCTCAAGGTGTTCCCCTAACTGTTGCTGCCACAATGAGGTTAACATTTTTTGACTACTACTGTAGACCAGAGGAAAGAGGTAATAACTACCTCAAGGACTGCCATGATAACTAGCTCAGATCTTTATGTCCCTTCGGATGAAGTGTACAAACTTTGGTGATCCCTTTACTTTGGATGTAGTACCATCACTGGTCAAAATTTTAGTTGTCCAATACTCTGACTAAATACTTACAAAAACAAAAATTCTCTGTTCCAGATGAGCCAGCATTTGCATGCTTAAAGACCATAGTGGACATAATAAACCACATATCTGCTACACATTAGCATGTTAACATTGCCACTGTGATAGAACTAGCATTATGCTCAAAGCAGCACCTCGCCTAATGGTCCTAATGGGCTACTTCCCACAGACAAATGAGTCAGATGACTGAGAATATACATTGTTGCCAATTTAGTGCAGTTAGTGGTGTTTATGACCATATTTCTTCACCATTATCATCTACACTACCAAGAACAATGAACCTTTTCACATATTTTACACTGACAGAATGCAAAACCACATGGGACACACAGGAAACGCAGTGAACGTCAAATGAGGTTGCCAATCCTTTTTGTGTATTTAAAGCACTGAACATCTTTGTTTAAATCTTGTGATGCTATGCCCCATCTGTTATTTTCTTAAAACAAATAAAGAATTTTGGACACAACTGAACTTTATCCAGTTTGGCATACCTGTTTTGTTAAGTGCCATAGAGTGATTCATCTTATGGCGTCTTGAAACAGTCTTCTTCAGCAGGTGAGAAACTTAAGAAAAATATTTTAAGCAAAGTAGGATTGTGAGAAAAGCAGGATTGTAGGCCTCAGTTGAAGACCAGGTGAGGACATTTTTTGCAGCGCATGTGCACTCCTGCCTTGCGTGCACCTGTTGTCCTATATGGAACATGCAGCTCTCCCTCGAACAGGAGGTAAAGCACTAAGAATTTCCACCTGTGCGTGGGAGGTGTGTGTGTGAGTAAGTGACAGTAAAAAAGGGAGCCACAGTGGTGTTTTATAAGGGATGACTTGAATGAATTCCCCCCCTTCTAAACACACCCTCTTTAACTCAGTCCTCTGGCCCTTCAGCCGCTCTTTGTCCACCCTTCGAACCCCCCCGCCCCTCCTCCCTCAACAACCCCCCCCCAACTCCACCCCGTGGGCCCAAATGTCGCCCTAACATTGACATGTTTTGGGTCATTTCATCTGATGGGATCTCCTGGGAGGAATTAGCATGTGCAAAAGAAAAGTCCACAGTTTTAAAAGCTCAGTGTTTCCAATTTGCCGCCACATGCTTCAAATTAGCCACGTATTTACTAAGGTCAGGCACTGGGCACGGAGCCCGTGGGGGAGCCTGTGTAAGGGTTTGAGAGAGAGAGAGAGAGAAAGAGAAGCAAGTTAGTTTAATTGCAATCCACTGCATCATAATACCACAAAATTTTAGTTCAGCCTATATAAGCAAATGCACACAAACATAACCATTTAACAAATTGTCATCTGAGTGATGCAGGAGTTCACCATAAACCCAGATAATATAGTTGTTTTAATATTCAGACACTGGAGTCACACATAAAGCCTGCTCCGAGAAGACACGCAGCTTTTCTCACACTCACAGGGAACGTCCTGTTTTACTGCCAGTTGTTTTATTTTTACTTTGTGAGGAAGTCTGTAAATAAGCAGAAATTAACATAGTGGCTTACAATAGTATTTGGGGGAATTTTAGGATTACATTTAGAGTCTAATTTAAAGTACCTTTTTTTTCCCTGGCATGACAGAATATGAGAACTTGCGGTCTGGCTTCTGTCAGAAACCTGAAGTTTTACAAGCTTATTATTAGGCAATTTTAGTTCTGGAGACTTGCTTTATTTGTTCTTAGGCCAAATGACATCCTTATCGCATCTGTTGTGTGCTCGTCTTGTTTATATCACGACTCAGTCTTGGGTGAGGCTCCGCGAGTGGGTTTTATGTGTGTGTGTGTGGATGCACGGGCGTGTGTGTGTGAGCACAAGCCTGTAATTGTGCACATGCTTTAGTGTGTATTTGTGTGTGTGTGTGTGTGTGTGTGTGTGCAGCGAAGCCTAAAAGCATTTAAGCGGGAACGGGAGAGGGTCTGGAATCCTGGGATGACATCATTATCCATGATGTCATTTCTGCAGGGTGACTTTGGCACATGTGATCGTTTGGGTGAGGTCACACTTTCACTTCTAATTCAGTGTAATTGACAATGAAACAGCAGGTCACCGTCGAAGATTGAGCAATGTCAAATTTAGCAGCCAATTAGGTAGTCAGAACTAACAGTTTTAAAATGTGTTACTGATTCAATCATTTATATGCCTTCAAAAGCACAGAATAATCATTTTGTAAAACCCTTTGTCTACATCCTTCAGCCATGAAATAATGAAACAAGATGTGAATTTGTGTATCATTATTGATTCTTTCACAAATTTTGTGTCAACGTGAGAATTTATGATGTGCTCCATGCTTTTGTGCTTCATACAGGCTACTGCTTGTGCAGTTTTTGTATGGAAGCAAGGTCAAAATCTTCTCCATATGTGCACCCATAAAAAGGAGTTGAGAAATTTCTTATACTTGCTTGCCAATTGTTACTGTGAGCTTTATAGAATGGCAATCATTTTCACATTAAATGTTCATAACTGACATAATTTGCGAACCATATATGTGTAGTAGAAGAAAAAACATTGGGCTCAACCACAGGAAAAAAAGGAGAGAGAGAGAGCTGGGGTGAAAAATGTACAAGATGTTTTCATACACCCAAATCATTTGGGATATTTCTTTTATTCAGTTTTCAATGTCACAATTTAGCACAGGGGAAAAATGTTTTAGCAATGTTTTTTACAGTGTGAAATAGTCCTTCATTCTCAGAGTCCTTTTAAGTCTTTGAAGTGGGTGTCACTTGTATATATGGAAGGTAATTAAAATAGCTCAAATAAGTGTACTATTATTACCAGAAGACATTTAAGTTAGAAAAAATGCTTAAAAACATTGGCTTAACATGCATCATCTGATCATCTGGACCTCCCAAAGAAGAGACCAGAGCATGGATACATTTATCCAGGAAAACAATAGGTAAATTAATAATCATCTGTGTATTTGAAACTAATATACACCTAAATAAAACTATATTACTTTAGTCTCTAGCTATATTTGTTTAAAGAGACCTTTGGAGGTCCCTTCTATGGTTCTGGATGATTGACTGACTGGTTTTAATGTTATAGATCAGGTCTTCCTCTCACTGCCTGCACATTCGCAATGGTTCTAACTGGTGACAGAAGGTATGTTGAAGCCATTTGCATTTAGGTAACACTTGTTTCACTGTATGTTTCTTCATGCAGATGTGAATGACTGCCCCTGCCCTGAGTGAGAGCTGATTGAACACATTTGGTTATTGTGGAGGTAAAACATATATGCTCATTCTTCAGGAGTCATTGAGTATCTCTTGTCACTCTTTCTTTTGTTTTTTTCTCGCAGGCCTGGCTGCTGTTTTGCCTTGGCTTTGGATGTATGTATTTTATGCCGGCGCTGGGCTTTAAGAGGTGTCTTTCGAAGGTTAGTGATGGTGTGTATGGTTATTATATGCCAACTGTAAGTGGTGTGTCCGAACAGGCCGGGGCCTAGTATGATAACGATAACTGACTGTGAGCTTCAACATGGTCAGTAGCTCCTGCTGTATTTTAGACCCACGACCTATTTTCACTATAGTTTCTTGATGCCTAAATACACTGTTCTTTTTTATAAATCTTAATATTTTAGTCTTAAGTATACTTTGAAACATTTAATTAAAATGCTTGTTTCTGCCCAGGTAAACCTGCCCTCTGCTATTCCTTCTCTGTTTTAAGGTCAAACACCTGGAGAAGAGCAGCAGGGTGACGACCCCACTTCCGCGACAGACAAACATGAAGAGCAGACGACATGAACAAACTGACACTATGGAGAAACAGAATGACAGCGTGCAAACAACAAAGTGCAAACATTTACTATATGACAAATAAGATGTTTAGAAACTGCTTATTTCTAACAACAATTTACAGATATGCTGTATTCACTCATTCAGTTCTAAGTCTAAGTAGAAGACAGTTTGATAACCACACTACAAAACTAACAAGCAAGCAGAATCAGGATGGCAAACACTCAAAATCTCAGGCATCAACTTTTCAACACTATCACAGCACAGGATCATGTGGTAGGGATTGTGGTGATTGCTCACACCACAGAGAGTAAATTTGGAAATCGACTCAATCTTTTGTCATACTGACCGACTGAGATCACAATGATGCCCATCTGACTCGTGGTTTTGTCTGTACCTTTGATTCATGAGACACTGTCTAAAAACAGTGTGTCAATGGGAAAAATGAATCACACTCATGTGAAACTCGTCCACCTCAAAACTCACACGCTTTCCCCCTGCGTCCTCCTCTGGGGGTGTACCTGTAGGTAATTTGCATCAACCCCCTTCTTGACTACATCATTCCGCCAATAACCATCAATTTATCATAGCATGAACATGTGCTCTCTCTCTCTCACACACACACACGAGCACACACACACAGGCACACATGGATAGCTTGAGGCAGGCCATCCATTCTCATTAGTACCCTGTTGCAGTCGGCTGACGGTAAACTGAGCGTGTGCCAAAGTCATAAACTTACACACCCCTCCCGCCATTACCTCATAATTATGATATCACACAAGTGTCTCATAGTGATGACATCACGCCACCAGATTCACGGTCTTGCCTTTTTCGATTACATTACACTCTGCCAGTTCATGCCAAGACCCTTATCCCTGAAAAGCCAAGGACAAAACGCAGACTGTGAGACGGGGTCCAGTCTGGAGAGTAATTACCAGTTTTACTATTGAGATGAAAGCTTCTGCTTCAGCTATTGTTGTCCAGTTAGGAGAGTTTATTGGTAGAATTTAAGCTCTTGTTCACACTCTGAGATAATGGTGTTGGCAAGTTAAGTTGTCATTACCTATAGCATGGATATTTGCCAACACTGTACTGTAATAACATTTTAGTCTCTCTGGTCACGAATAATGAAGTCAGTGGTCTTACTAACTGTCTATCCATTCGTGGCACTATATAAATATTTGCTGACATACTCCATTTCATGCACTGCTTAAAAATGATTGTGTTTAAAATGCCAATGTGTTTATCGAGCGTGTGCAGCGGGTCACGAAACTCAGCAGCAACATGAAGTCCTTCAGCACACACGAAATCATGACGAGAGTCGTTTTAGTTTAGTGGAAAAATGACAGTTCTGACATAAAAGCATAGATCCATCACCGGGAACAATTTCACTAAGAGACTGACTAGTTATTTTATGAAGCAGCTGGGTCAATCCATCTTCTGAGGTAAGTTAAAGGCTACATGCCGGGCTCTCAGCCATCCGGTACCTGTCACTGCCGGCGAGTGAAAGGGCTGAAAAAGAAATAAAGAGGATTCAAATGAAAAGATGTTGATAAACACCCCAAACCTCATGGTTAAATCATTCGTCTTCCTTAAAAAAAGAGATGATGTGAAATACTCAGTGTTGGTTTGGTATCAAACTCTGAGAATTTCTCTAAATACTGGAGATTTTATGTCTTAAGGAGGAATATGAAACAACCACAGACGTGTCAAGGCACATACGCTGCAACATCCACATGCACGCACGCAAAGATACTGTGTAATAGACTGTTCCTTTCCCAGTGTGTCACCCTCCACCTTGTAGATTTATCTGGAATGAACATAATGACTTTGCTCCCAAATTATCCCAGTATGTCTGTGAAAGATCCAGATAATCTTTTAATGGGCAGAGTTGTCGTCTGTCTCATTGCGCAGCTCATAAATCTGGGAGTGGAGAAAAGTGCCCCTCGGCAGCTCCGGGTCCCCTTGACTATTTTGTATATGAAAATGGATTCCTTCAAAGTGAAATGGGAGACATGCTGCTATCAGCGAAGAAGGGGAAATGGCGGGTCTTTGCTCCGTCCGAGGGATTCAGTGGTTTTTGGAAGCCCTGGTGGTGGACTGTCAGCAGGAGAGAACCACTGCTGTAGAGTCAGAGAGAGTGTTATCATCAGATGGAGACGGCAGATCAGATGTTTTTGCAAAGGACAAAAAAAAAAAAAAAATTTTAAGGATATTTTTAGATATTTTTTACTTGTAAGGACATAATCAACTTACGCTCAACATTTTCAAATAACTGAAGTGAAGTCAGTTTTATTTCAATATCCTTAAAATACTTCATTTTACCAGTCCAGTACTACACTACTTGAAATTTCTGAACAACATATTTGTCAGTCCCACAACAATAAATCTGATTAGATTCAACTCTATTGTCGCTGCAAAGAGCACAGAGACAAAAAAAAAAAAAAAAAAAAGCAAATTACAGGTTAAAGTGCAAGTAATGGCAACAGTGAGGACTTATACACTTCAATAAACAGTTGGGGTATGATATGAATTCAGTGTATGCGCTGTAGCTCAGTACAGAACATACACAGTGCTTAAGAGAAGAGCAACCACTACAGCTGAACACCCACATCAGTCTCCTACAGGGGGGCTCTGGTGCACATCCCCTGACATGACCCAACCTTGGAGAGACGAAGCACAGCGAAGTGCCCTGGAATTCTGGGGTCTCATAAATAAACAAATAAACACATTTCATACACAGAGTACTTATTCTAATTACAGCCTTGGACATGTGCTGAGCAGTCTCTAATTTCTCTCTGAGCAGAGAGACTTGCGGAGCCGTCTGCGGCAGACCAACAGTCGGCAGATGTAATTACCACATCATCTCTGGTCCCTGGTACACTGTGAGAGAGGGAGGGAGAGCGAGGGAGACGCCGAGGGAGAGAGAGATGGAGAGAGGGATAGGGAGAGAGAGATTGATCCCAGTAAACAATAATTAGGGTTGGGGATGGTGTATTGTGGGACATCTACTCGGCGGGACAGAGTAAAGAGAGGGAAAGAAAAGGGAGAGAGGAGACAGGCAGGGATCATGGGTAGATGAAAGTCTCTGGGACAGACAGCCTCCCCCCGACAGGGTGAAAGTTTAAACTTTTTATCAGGACCATTAGTGTTTCAAGCATTTATCTATTAATAATAAACTATTTAGTGACAGGAAGTTAAGTCTACTTTAATTTCCACTGTGATTTCTTCAATACGTCTGTTGTCCAACACTCCAAACCCTAAGTATATTTAATTAAGAAGAATATAACGAAAGAAAGCTTTGACAAGCTAAAATACGTGTTTTTGCTCACTAAATGACTTCAGTATAAAAATAACTGGCGTTTGTTCTTCTTCAAGTTGAACAACTGCTTATTTTTTCAAATCGTTTCACAAATCACAATTAATAAACTCTTATTTGCTCAAAAACAGATGAAACACAAATGGCAACATGAATAGAAAGAC
>JAVQJZ010220479.1:0-11818 GCA_036025355.1 Leiopotherapon unicolor | reverse complement strand
TAATAGATCATGTCAAAGGTGGAGAGGCGAGATGTCATCTAAATGAACATACATTTGAATCAGCAAAAACTTGTAAACACACTGGCATTAAGCATTCCCAACCTTTAGCGACCCTTCTGCTTAAGTCATTTGACATCAATCTGCCCTATGAATAATAACATAAAGCCAGAAGCACCAAATGAATGTGGATAAACTGAGAGCAAGTGGTTTTATATCCACCCACACTGGCATGCCAAGAACACCATTCAAACTGTGTTTTTTGGACACACAGTCATTAGTTTTGTCCACCGAGTTGTTGTGTTTGAGCTGCTCAGACTGTTTGGATACAACAGTGCTTATCCATCATCACTCTTTTTGCTTGGCTGTTATTTGCTCTATAAAGTTAAAAAAGAGTATCTGCCCTTTTAAATGTGCTTTGCTGTATGTGTATTGCATTAATCTGAGTGAAACGTCCATGGATGTGAGGTACGCGTGTTTGCATGGACAGGCTTTATTTGTGATGGCCCATCACACACTTATTCCTAATTGTGGAAATTGGTTGAACGGGGAACAAATCTTGCAACTTGTTAATTCTGCTTGGTGTGTTCACCTCAGTGAATAAAAACTCTGTTATTTCTGCTATAATGGGATTTATTCAGCACATAACTATTCTACGCCTGCGGCATCGAATTGGTCTTCACAACTTGTGAAGTGAAGGGAAGGAAGAAGGAGTGACATACAAACGCTGCCCCCACCCTCTCTGTCTCTTCTTGTCAGACTCACTTCCTGGAGTCCACCACTGAGTTTGAACCGGCCACACTTCCTCCCCTAAAAAAGCCCATGGCATGACCTGCTAAAGGTGCAGTACATCACTGATACTCTTTCTGGGAATAGGGGGGGGGGGGTTCTGTCACGTGCTGTGGTAGAGAGATAACCTTAACTGTGACAAAGATGATTAACTTCGAGAGAATCCCCAAATTATCCCCAGACCGAGGCCAGAGATGAGGATTTTGTCGAGCCTAACCATTTTTGAACTTATCAAAGTCCATTTTTTGTGCTTATTGACATGATGATGCTTAACTGAGATGACCATGATAAACATGTCATCAGAACAGTGCCATCATGAACATAGTAGCATTCTGATGTTCACACTGATGAATGAACATTTTATTTTTGTGTCTGGTCATTTACATGGCCCATGGGATTATTCAGACACATGAATTAACTAGCACCTGGCAGGAAGCAAAAGTCGAGCCTGGTTCAGCTTTTTAGCCAGAACACGTTGTGCCAGAGCCTCCTGTGCTGGCAGCATCGATAGTCTGGCTGTATTCAAATGAATGAGAGGGTTTTGTTTTTTCATGCACAACTAAAGTCTGTCCGAATGTGGCCTCAGTCTAGTTTAAAATTAATATTTCAATGGGCATTGCACCACAAACAAATGTCCTTTAACCTCCAATGTCCTTGCATGAAAAGAGACATTTCAAAGGCTGATGTCTGAAAACCTGGGAAACTGAGACTATCAGCATGGCTCAATACCACAAAGGGTAAGTGAGGAAATCTGTTTTTTTTTTGTTTTGTTTTGTTTTTTTTTGGCTATTTGGATGAACTGATCCTTTAATGAGCGATTCAGCTCAGTCTCAGCCACATAAAGCTCCGGGTCTTGAGGCACTGATGTCAAGCTGTTCAGCTGCAGTAGAAATGAACACATACAGTAGATGCCGACACTTTCTGACATTTTCCTCTGAACTACTCCACAGGGCAACACAAGCCTGTGTAAGCTGCTTATATGTGTAGCTGTTCATTGGCTGCTGTAAAAACAAAAACAAAAAACAACTTTTATTGTTGGTAACTCCTGAGAACTTCATGCTTTTTACTAACAGCAAATTCACAGCTAAAGGTGGTCAACACACTGGCACAGTGTTGCATACAACAGCAGCTTCTTTTCAGCATTACCCAATACAGTACATGCACACACACATATACACTTTGTCTCCACCGCCCCCTTTACGCTGCCGTGACAGCTTTGTCACAAAGATGAATTCATCGTCAGCACTGCAGCCAAAACAAGTAATTTGATTGCCCCGACCACAAATTAAGTTAGTGTGATTCAATTTTCGATTTGGGCTTCTCCTGCAGCCATACATCAAGGGAGACATATTTCATTACACAGCGAAACCACAGGCGAGCAGGCAGCGGTGGCCCGCTCCCTCCATAGGAAGACATCATGGGAGCATTATGGCATTTACTCGATACTGCTGCAGGTCCAGTAAGGTTGGTGGTAGCGTTGGTGGCATCGGTGGGCTTGTTATCCACAGGCCAACGAAGCCACGTACTGTACAGCCAACACGTTTAGCTTGTTGAGACAGCTGCAGGCCAAGCTGTAACAACGTCCTGGCAGGCCTGGCTGCAGAAAAAACTCAGGACACTTGTGAGTTCTACTATTTCATTTCACCTGAGGACGATGCAAACTGGTGTCACTGCCCAGCTCTTCCCTCTCCCTTAGCAGATATGCAAATAAGCAGAATCACCTCTTTGAATGACGACCCGCTCGCTCAGGCATTACAGGAAGTAGTCTCAACTTCTCCCTTGTTAGGATTCTGATACAATCAGTGCATCTTCTACTTTCACACCCTCTTTACCAATCTTTCTCCTCCTCCTTAAGGTTTCTTCCGCTGTTCTTGTCTGCTAAATCGGTTTGAAGACAAAGTGTTCAATCAGTGACTGCTACCACCTCCTCCGCCTTCCCCTTCCTTCCCCCTCACAATGGAGCCAAGAGCTTTCTAATTAAACTGCAGGCTGTTCTTCTGGGTAACCAGAGTTTGAAAGCTGTGAAGTGAATATGCACCACTTGGCCATTAATTCAAATGAATATCACTGAGTGCTGCTGAAACGTGTCCTTAGTTTAGCTTTTTTAAACGTTATCGACAGCAGACTTTGTCCCTGTGCAGATTATTGTTGTACTTTACAAATTACCTTGCTGTTACATTCATGAAGTACAAGAGAAAAATGTCCTTGATGTAATGGGCCATGATCAAATGCTCAAGCAGATTAGAAGTGAAAGCGTTTGATGATCATGGTACTGTCCTATACAAAGATTTGCTCAGTGAGAGATGACGCTGTTGTAAGGTGCAAGAGAGAATTTCTTGGCACGTAACTTTGCCTTGTGCAGCTCAGCCTCTTTTAATCTCGTTTGTCACTTGCAGCTGTAAAAGAACAGTGGCTGATTTATGTTTTTCTGCTCTGGTGCAGCATTGTGACTGGCAAGTGAACCCGACCTAAACTAAAACAGCGTGTTGTATTTTAAATGCAAATGATTGTCACTGACAAACACTTCTTGTGGTGTATTTCAGCTGCAGCTGTCAGGTACAGAATAGAGAGGTCATGTTTACATCTTCATTCCCAACAACCCAAACTATATTTATATACCTTTTGTGAATATTGTGCATCATCAACCTTTGAGTCAATGAAGTTAAAGTTTCAACAGAATGAAATTGCTTTTTGCTGATGATGGAGTTCCTCTGAGTTCTTCAGTGTGTGACCTGGTCAGCAACTCAAACTGAAAAATAGACACTGTGCAAATTGTTGCCCCAGGTGAAGGATTTTAAGTATCTCAAGGTCTCCCTTGAAGAGGGGAGACCATGAGAATAGAGTAACAATTGCAGTCAGAGGTGTTTTCCTGGATTATCAAGGTGAAGAAAGAGCTGACCTTGAAGCTTTACCAGGCAATTAACACTCCAAACTTCTATGTTCATGAGCTTCAGGTAGTAACCACAAGTTTAATATCACAGCAGATCGTATACTTCAAACCGTGTTTCAGCTGCACGTCTTTGTTTGTCTGGTCTGTATTTTAAGGAACAGAGTCGCTCCGGTTTTAATCGCTGAAGCTGTGAAACAATTTGGTGCCTTACTTGTATTTCCCATCAGGTGTGACCTGAATGTTTTATTCTAGTTAAACGTATTTCAAGTGTCAGTCTTCTTATTCAGCCACATAACTGCAATGGTTGTGTGTGTGATTGTGACTGTATAATTGCAGTCTGGTAAAAACTGAGTTTGACTTTTCTGCCAGCTGATCCTGTGTGTTTTTACTGGAACCGCTTTAATGCAGGGCTAAAGCTGCCGTGAACGAGGCCTCGGGGACGTTGTGTTAGAGACATGGTGAGAATCTCAGACAGCTAGTGGGATGTCAAAACACAAATGCTGTTACTTCATGTTGAAAGGAGCTAGCCGAGGTGCTTCAGACATGTGGAGATGGGTCCATGGGATGCTTTCCTTTGTAGGTATTCTGGGAATGTCCACCTGGGAGGAGAGCACAGGTGCAAGCAGGTCTCACTGGAGGAGTGCATACTTCCCAGCTGACTTGGAAACCTTTCAGGATATCTCGGGAGAACATACCTATACCTGTGCAAACAGCTGAAAATGTGTGAATGGATCATTTGATGGAGTGCAGGTAAATGTCATCAGCTAAGAGAGTTCATTGGCCAATTAAATTAGTAAATACGTGTATTGTGGATAGACTTTATCTCTTTTGGTTTCTGCAGTGCCCTTCTGGGAAATTAAACAGGACAATAAATTACCACCGTGGCCTCTGGCTTTGTCTGCCTTGTGTCCCTCCCTACAGGGATTCTCATAGTAATTCTGGGCCCCATGGAGACAGCTCTCTGGGGGCCCTGAAACAGTGCATATCCATAATCCCTGGCAACCGCATCCACATGTAGGTCCCCTGAAAATGGATAGAATTTATTCCCCAGAGAGCATTTGCATGTTGGTTTGATACAAAGATATCACAAATAGTTTCTTTAAAGAAGAAGAGACTTAGCATGCCCTAAAAGAAAAGTGCCCTCTCTCTTTGTCTGCTGAGTCTATCAATTCACATTTTCCTCTATGCCCTCCACAGCTGAAATGATCCCTCATGGCATTGTGTCTTCAAGGCTGGCTGCTCAGGTATAGTGGAGATATGCTGCCTGTCTTGACACAGGTTTCATTTGTGCACCATGCAGGATGGAGAGGCACTCAAGAGACAGAGAAAGCGAGAGGGGAGGAAGAGGCAGAGGTAAGCAATGACAGAAACGCCCACCAAGCATGGACTGTTTCTGGAAAATGAGAATGTGTTGTGCCTCCCTCTTCATCCAGATGCCAAGGCTGTGGGAATCCAAATTAGAGCTGTAAATTTTGCACAACTGCCTCACGCTTGATTATCCCTGATCTGAGTTTTCGCTCTCCTTTTTTCATAGCTGCTCTTTGTGCCTCCTCTCATTTTGTCTGTTTTCCTTTTTTTCTCTTTCTTTTCCTCTTTATCTCTTCCTCTTGCCCGTTCATTCTGTGCATGCATGCCATCGTTTATTTGTGTACTCTTTAAGAAATGTAACTATTTAAATCTCATTGTCTGTGGAATTGCATTGATCACTCTCACTTGGGATGTAATTACTCTTTAAATGCACATACGCCTCAGTTAAAGAAATAACAGAGAATACAATGTCTTTTGCACAATACCTCTGCCTGCATTTCTGTTGGTCCCATCAGCCTCCATGACTGAATACTCCGTTTGCTTTCTAGCATTTATTCCTCACCCTCGATGGGAGATGAAGGCCAGACATTTCTTGTAATGTTACCAACTCAAAATTCTCATCCTCTCATCTGTGTCTAGACGCTTGCGAGATCTTGTCGTTTACCTCCTCATCTGTTCTTAATGCTTTAATATTTCATGCAGTTCAAGGCTTTCTTTGTAATCTGCAGGCACAGCAGTTTTTCTGGACAGTATTTGAATTATGTGCCTGCTGGCCATTCTCTGATCCAAGCAGGAAGCAGTCCTATCCATGAAAAGAAATAGGGGTCACTTGTCATAATGGTGGAACAGTTCTTTGCTAAATGGATGCTAAGATTAGCTCTTCTATAAGAGGGTGAGTCATTCTAATCACTGGGCAAAGTAAAGAAAGCAGCCGTTCGACATTTAAGTGGACAGCGCTGTTAGCCCGGCAACAATAGAGCAGGAGCTCCTGAGGGAGGTGAAATGAACATGAATGACTGGTGTCAGGATGGCAAAATCTTCCACCACAAATTCCAATTACTTTTTTTTTTTGGTGTAGATGCATTGACTACTCCTGCATAAAATGTTAATGTGCGCTGCTGAGAACGAGACAACATGAGGGGAAGCTGCAGAGACAAGACTGCTGTTCCAGGACCGTGGAATCACTTTGCCTCCAACTGCTTGACAAGCAAACACAAACTTCCTGCTGTGGCTGTGTGCCTGGCTGACTGCCACATTACAGTTTAACTCCATGGCTGCAGATAAACAAAATAATTACAGTGGGCACTTGAGGTGCACTTTTGGAGTTTGTTTTAGAAACATAACCTTTACAAATCTACAGTGACACAATGTGCCTCACCATGACAGTTCTGGCATGCTGATGTTTACCAGATATGATGATTATTGTGTTCACCATCTTAGTTTACTATGTCAACATGCTAACATTTGTTAATTAGCAAATGGCTTAAGATAATTAATTTGTTCTGCAGGTATTTGGTTAAATGGCACATATAAAACAAATTAAATCTTCACTGGCTCATGGCATCAGATAAAAAGACAGGGAAGCAAAAATGTAGTCACAAACCACATACAATGGCAAAAACACCCGATAGTTTCTGACATATTTCACTGAAAATTACAAATAGGTGGTTTGTGGTTGCTCAAGAGGAAAAGTCAAACAGCATGTGTCCTGTGTCTGTACAAAATGTCATGCCAATAGTTGTTGAGTTATGTCAGTCTGGATTGGTAATAGTAGCGGTAGTGCACTGACAACATCAACCCCATATGCCACAAGTGTGGCATCAATAGAAAAGGAAGAGGAAGGACACCTTGTGTCTGAAGATGAATATTTCAAATATTTAAGATTCTACAAAGCTCAACTGTGTCATTGTCTGCATCCTTGACCTTGACCTTTAAGATGCAATTCATCTAACCAGCAATGTAAATGTGCACAAGAGGCCAAGCCTCATTCTGAGCCATTCTGGTGCAAAGTGAGGACGCAAACACAGACGTTGTGGATGAACAGAGAAAGAATCTGGCACACTGCCCCTTGTGGACAGCTTGCTAAAGGGGAATGAGGTTGTGCATCTGAAGCATTAGTAGAGTCATGACAGTATTAATCTACTAGGCGTATATACTGTGTGTTTGGTAGTGTGACCAAAAACCCAACAGCAATTTGTGCACACCAATTAGAAATGAAGAATGTTTACTGCTGCTAGCCCACTAGCATGTTTACTGTAGGCTATTATCACAATTTACAATGTTCTTTAATGACTTTTAATTTAAATAAATGTTAGATAAATACCTTCCAGTGGGAATTGAGAACTGTAAATGATGTTTTGTTACTCATCTTTTAATGGCACTGGGCTGTGCTCCTTTCACTTTCAGTCTCTGCGGAACACATCTGATGGCATTTTTTTCTCTGGCAAAGACACACATCAAAGAATTTGAGGGAAAATGAGCTGAAAGTAGAAACTATAATACAGAAATTGAAACATTATTTCTAAAGATTTTTTAAATATAGTTTAAAAAAGTTATCAGATTTTTACAATTTTAGTGTGGTTTTTAGACCTGTTTGTACCTGAACTATTGGCACTAGTGGAAGTCTTGTAGTTCACTATGAGTTCACAGCAACAAATAGACAGATATTTATAGATAACGATGGAAGAATATAATGAAAATTCTCTACATGGAGACCACCTACACATAAACGAGAGAACATGAATCTTATGATTCAGGTCAACTCTTTTTTTCATCATTTGACTTTTATACTGTTTTTAGAACAAAGTTTATCTTTACAAAACAGATTTGTTTTAAACAGCACAGTGCACATTCACTCACTTCCATGTTTTATAAAACAGCTTCAACTTACGTCAATCCAGAAAGATGACCCATGAGACATCTCGCTCTGTACTCCTCCCTCCCAAAGTGCAATTTCTGGAGAGCAGATTAAATTACTGCCTATCATTTCAAAGGCTCTTACATAGACAGATAGCTTTTAAATTGCTGTAGAAAATCAGAAAGATCATCAAAAGCGTTCCTCATAATTCACACTTTTACTGGAAGAATGATTCAGTGAAGACAATAAATTTTACTTGTTACAAGAAGTCTGAAGGAATGAGAGCTTACCTGCTGGCTACTCCCGCTGTGGAGGAAATATGGTCTTGTCTTTGGTTGAAGGATATTAAAATTGAATTACTGTGTGACTGAGGTGACTTTAGCATACTGAGTGACTTGTGGAACAATGACACACATTGTGACAGTGACATTTTTGCCTAATACAGCCACCCTACAGGATAGATCTGGTTTATTATACCATGGCTGGAAAGTCATGCTGTACCTCGAAAATACACAAATAAATAAATAAATAATCTTATCTTGAGTGTCTCAACTTCTTCATCTGAGCAGTAAAAATGATTGCAACCATCCACTGAAAACATCTATTCAGTTTATACTCTAAGTTTGTGGTTCAACTTTAACTATACTGTCCTTAATATGCAAATCCCTCATTTCCTAGTTTTTCTTGTGCACACTCTTACTTTCAGAGTGATGGCCAAAGTTACAAAAATAAGACTCAAGTTGTAATAAATGGGATTTATCCTTTAACATTCTGATACTTAACAAGAAGTTCACAGTCATGCAAATACCTTCCGTTTAAGGACGTCACAACTTCTAAATCCTCTGCAGAGAAAGTTCGTTGATAGCTTTTACAGCCACAACTTAACCACGCAAGCCTCTTTTCTCGCCTGCCCTACATTCTGCAGCCATATTGTTTGCATTCAAAGGCAGTGCCCACACAGCTGGAGGATAAGCCAAGTCTCTCGGCAGATAAAGTACGGCGCCATTGGCTGCTGCACCCTCTTTTCATTTCCCTCTGTCTGCTGGGGTGTCAGAGGCTCCTGGCCACAGCTGGAAGATGAATAGTGCTGCACCACTCCACTTTGTCATGGTGTCCAAGAAGGCTCTAAATGGCATTGAGAGACTCTCAGGCTCTTACAAATGGGATCTCTGCGGCTCTGTGTAACCTTGTATGAACAGAACAGCCTGAATCTTTAAAGTTGTCTGATACTAACATTCCCAAGAGTTAAAAAAAATCTCTTGTGGGTATTGTTGCTTGCTTAGAATACAATCACTTTCAAGCTAAGATTGTATGTAACACACTAAACTTTCATGATTTAAATTATTTAGAGAGAGATCTGATCATGGATATTATCATCATCATCCATAAAACAGCCTACATAATCATGTTTTTCAAACTGTGTGCGTGTGTGTGCGTGCGTGTGTGTATTTATGCATGTGACGCTATAGGTGTTGGCTGTATTTATCTGTTTGCACACGTGCAAGCCCACATGTGTGAACAAATAAACCTTAGCCTTGCACTGCCTTGCAGTGCTTGGGCTGGAGAGACACAGATAACAAAAATCTTCCAGCAGTGCTTCCTCTCTGTTCAGTTTAGTTGTTCCTACACCAGGGGCAACAACACCTACCTGCTCTGTCTCGTTGTTCTCATGGAAACGCATCAAAGGAGCTGAAAGATAGACAGAAAGCGAGAGAGGGGGAAAACAAGCCTGAGATACTTTGTTACCATACTGTTGCACTCTTGATTGTCCCTGTTGCTTTTCTCGGCAGTGACAGTAAGCCCTGTCACACATCTCTTTCCCCGTCTGTTGGAGGTGAAGACCAAAGTGGAACACAGTGTGTAGGTTCTGTTGCACTGTGTTCAAATTCAAGGCACCCAAGTCACCCACTCAACCAGCACAAACTGCAGACTTTTGTTGGTTTCAGGGTATGCCTATACATATTTCAGTGGTTTGAAGGTATTCCTCCATGTTGAGTTTTCGCAATGTGATGAAAGCAGGGCTGACACATAAGAGAGCCCGGGGCCTGGGGAGTTTGGAACCAAGATTAAACCAGAGACGCCCGTAGGCCTACAGGCGGTGATTACAACGGCTCCCATTAAAAGCAGCCTTGATGGAAATGCAAAGTGGCGTGTCTCTATGGGGAAGAGACGGGCAGAGGATGCATTCACGGCCACCTTGTAGACATACGGCAGTAAATGTTCAAGGGCTGAGCGTTAGTGATACTGGGGCATGTGCAGTAGCAGCTACTGCTGACTGTCACAACAGCTCCCCCACAGCAATCAGGATACCAGAACAACACTGTAGTTGGAGGAGTTAAGTGTATAACGTATAACATAATGTGGAAATTACAGCCACTCTCTTTGTTGATGTTTGAGCAGATTCGGGCTCTTGCAAAAACAATGTTGATGTCTGGACACGTTGTTTTCAGTGATAAGCTGCCAAACCAGGTGTCCTCTGCCTCCATGAGCCTGCTTTATAAGCAGCTATAGCTGTATGTGTCCTAATATGGCTCAACTTTTTAACTCTAAAAAGATGAAATAATGCAATCCCTCTGTTACAAATGAATACTGATAAGCAATAAAGAAAGTACTTTACATGGTCTGGTACGGATGTTAAACTTTGCAGTAATGTCACCATGTAACATATAATATATGACTTAGTTAATTCCTCAACATTATGATTCTTCTGCTACAGTTACACAACATTTTAGCATGTCACAGATAAATATATCAGTTCAACTTGCAGACTGAGCCTTAGTCACTGAGGCTTTAGTCATATGTACAGGGAGGTATGAGCACTCATCATCATTATGTCAAGTCTGTGAGGGCGCTGGGTCCAGGCAGATAAAATGTACTGTATCCAACAGGATTGCAAAACTCATGTTACCACATATACAAGTGCCACTTCTTGACCCACTAACCCATATCAAGTGTGTTTTTGAATGGAACTTTACAGTACTGAGATTAGTTATTCTGCTGCTGCACATTGTATAACAGAGCTAGAAGATGGTTTAGCACTAACACTGCTAATATCAAACACAATGTATTCACCATTGAACAGTGCTGTTGGATTATAACCTACCCTCCTTCTTTTACTGCCACATCCATTTTGTGTCATGAGTCTCTTACGTCTCCATCAAGGAGGCTCCTCAGAAGTCAGCCTCAGTTCATTTGAGGCTTGGTGACTTGGGCCGAGCCGACCATTGCTGACTTGATGAATTGTGAATTTGAACAGCCCTCTGTGGTTGAGGATTTCCTGGGAACACACCCATTAACTCTGTGACAGTATATGTAGGCCCAGTTTGAATAATCCCAGTTATTACCTCACAGGCTTTGATGTGTGCAGCCCAGTATCCCTCTGAATTGTCCAAATTGGATGATTCTGCACCTCAAGATTTACATCGAGTGCCAGTGTTTGGTGCTGGCAAAGGAAGACTGAGGATTCAAGGTGCTGAAACCAGGATCTCTGCCTCCTGTCACAGACCTGCAATCACAGTTTGTGTTTGTATTTACTTTAAACATGATTTTTCTCCAACTTAAAGTGACTTTAATAACCCTGACCTTCCTGAGCCTTTTGTGCAAACTCTCTGCAAACCTTCTGCCAGTCTACAACTGTCCAGACTCACTCACAGGACTAAGCTACCATGCACAGTGAGCAACAGTTTTTTTTATTTATGTACAAAACTACATATATTCTGACAGACTTTACTATCCACAAAATGCCTCTGTCTGTCTTATAAAGTGCTGTCCTTGAACAGTGTTTAGAGCCCTGATGCCCACCTGCACTCAGACATTAACAGTGATGTCACTGGAGTCTTTGGAAAAGGGAAGCAAAAGGGAAATTCAGTGTGTCATTGTAAAGTAATTGCCACTGGTGGACGATAGAGGCAATTGCTAGGAAATAACAGAACAACAGACTTAACGTACTATTAGCTGCAAGTTTATTCAGACACTTT
>JAVQJZ010220439.1:0-12586 GCA_036025355.1 Leiopotherapon unicolor | reverse complement strand
GACCTTGTTGACATATTTCACTGTTTATAAAAGGACACTGTCTGGGCAAGTGTTATATATAAAAGCAATATTTTTACTTCTACTACTGCTATTTCCTGCTCAAATATACAGTATGAAGGCTTTCTACTTGGAGGCAGTAAACATGAAGTGACATTAACCAGCAATATAGACCATGTGACGTGTTTGAGTGGTTCTCTGTACTCTGATGGGACATATTTATATTTCATAAAAAGTGCTTCACTCTGATCTTTACACACTGAGCGATCCTTGAAGTGATCGCACAAAGAATATTTGGTGGTTGCGTGTTCAAGATCCAGATGTGCAAAAATGAGGAGGACTATGAAGAAGGATTATCTCCTCATAATTCTGCCTACGTATCGAGTCATAACTAGACGTCGTCAGCAGTTGCGGAGAGGTTCTGAACATTAAGTTTATGGGCTCCTCATTATTTAACATGTTAGGGTCTCCCCACAGCCCAATGAAATTTTGATGGCGGTATTACAGCTAGTTTGTTGGCTCTTCACTCCTACTCACTACTTATGCAGATGCAAATGAGTAAGAGAAGTCTCTTTGGACAGACCCACATTCGCACAGGAAAAGACATTAGACTAATCCACCTTTCTGCTCTGATGTGAATAAATATTCACCGCTGATCTTCCAAAGGGCATGATCAGAGAGCGCTGGATTTGCTGCAGCCTTGGTGGTGGTGTTGTTGTAGCAGACATACATGATGAGTCCAGACCCCTGCCTGGACAGGCCAGGGACTGCAGTGGTGCAGTGATGTGGGCCAGCCATTTCCTGCCTCTACATCTGCATACAGTAAAAAACAAACATTCCTGTAAATAAAGACGGCTGTCCAGTAACTGTCTTCCCAGCGACAATGGTATTGACCGTAGTCAGATGCTCCGCTGATTAAAAATTGATCCATTTTGAAAAATCTAATCAACTGAATAGGATTCTTTCATATGTGGGGTGGGGTTGGGTGCGTTTGTGGGGGGTGGGGGGGGGTTGAGCAGCTGCTGACACGGAGAGGCAGACCTGTTATTAACCCCTGCACCTCCATGCAGCCCCCTGCACCCTGCTCCCCAGTTCACATCCCCATGCGCCCCGGGACTAGACACGGCCCAGACGGTCTGAATTATTCAGCAGTCTGAGAGAGGCTCCGGCCACTTGGCCTATTAATGCCTGCCAGTAGAGGCTAGTGGCTCTAATGGCCAGTCCAGAGGAGCCCCAGTTCCCAGTGGACGGGAGGAGGGCTGCTACCGCTAGGCTGCAGGGGATGTGAGAGCGAATTCATCAGGGGCCGAGGTCGTGGCAGGTTAATGATGCCGCACGTCTAGACGGACGCTGGACTCGCACCGTGCCCAAAAGGCAGTGGGGGATGGCGTTGGGATGCAATAATATTTTTATCTTTGAAGGAGAAACAGCCCGCAATATTAAGTCTTGGGGCTTATTTATGAAAGAGCAGCACTGTTGACTTTTACCATGATCCACAATTGACCTGAGGTTCCCCCCCTTAAAAACAACAAAGCACAATGAATATCTCCAAACCCGACGGTATGACCAGACCTCATGTTATATTCTGCTAGTCCACCCAATATTTAAGGCCAAATGAAAAGGAAGTGCAGTAAGTCACATTTATCAGAAATGGATTAAACGTTCAGACGTAGCTGAACAAGTCATAATGGAGAGATTAAAAGATTGTCTACACAACCCAACTCTGATTACTCGCAACCCCTTGTCATCATCATCATCATCATCACCGCACAAACAATCCCAACAGCTGGAGAGGGCCCTCAACTCCAGCACAAAGTCACTCAGTAATCAGGGCATCTCCCCCAGAGAGAACGGGGATGAAGCTCAGGGTGCGACTGTCATTTGGGAGCGGCTCGGGTTGCCATGTGGCTCGGGTTGCCATGTGGCCTATCACCTTGGTGATCATGTGCATCCGCTCGTTCATGTCTCAGCGGGTATAAACACAATAGTAAACACGGGCATAAGATAAAATGACCCCTGGGGTGTGGCGCAGATGATCTAGTCAACAACGACAGAACACACGATCTGCGTGCCATCTACCTGGAGGATTCCTAATAGAGAAAGCTCTCAGACAAAAAAGTAATCATTGTTGCACCAGCACACTCTGTCACCGTTCGCTGTGAGGACAAATACATTATAAAGTCCAGGCAGAGAGGCAGAGGAAGGTATTCTTATTATCATCCACTGGAGATTTATGCACTTGAAGGTTGAGTTCTTTGAGTGAGTGGGCTCGATAAGTCTGATGAAGCAGAATGAGTTTAGCCTTCAGTAGGCACTGGACTGCCTCGCCACAGCGCACCCTCTTCCCTTATCCTGAACCTAATGCCAAGCACATTTACTGTTGAGGTCAACTGTGCTGCCATGATTGGACCAAACCAAGGACATCCCACAGAAGGCTACAGAGGGGACACAGACGCAAGCCCGCACACATTTACACAAATGTAATCTCCCCCCCGCTCCCCTCGCTCAAGGTGACCAAGCACATCATTCAAAGATCGAGGCGAAATGATCCTGATGGCCTCATCGCGGCAGAGATTCTCTCGCAGTCTAAACAAGTCAGCGTGCAGAGAGCGGAGCTCCTTCCAAAGTACAAGACATCCATTCAGACAGCCGAGCAGAAACGCAGAGGCCGTGTGGGCCAAGCAGAGAACCACATGCATAGTTAATTATTTTGCTTGGCTGCAGCTAAAAATCATATGCTTGGTTATCATAAAGAAACACTGTATCACAGTATAAATATTGATACTGCATTAATAGTCAATTGGATCATTTCCATAGAACATCAAGCTGAGATGTAAAATTGTGCGGTTAAACATTCCTGTGTGGTCTGCACAGATCCCCTTCAGTCGAGTGTGCAGGAGAACCCAGAAGACTGTCCACTTCACACGCTCGTCCCCGGTGTGTCATACAACTTCACCCCCCCCCCCCCCCCCAACCATCTTGTCCAAATTTCGCGTCCTTTGGCATACTCTTTCTCCTACCGCATACAGCAGAAGCCTGGAGCAATGTTTAGCTAAACCTGCTGGCCTACGTAGGCAGGAAGAGTCCCCAGAGGGCTGAACAATCAGACAATTTCAAGATCATGAAGCATTAAACCAATCCCGGCAGGGTACACTAATTAAACAGCCGAGCCCGGCACAGCCAACCAATCCCCACAGAGCAATTAAATCCATCCCCTCTAAAACACTGTGGAACCTGTCTGGGGAAAACTGCCGAGGAGTGAGAGAGAGGAGGGAAGGAGGGAGAGATGGAGAGGGGAGGGGAGGAAAATATCATAAAATTCATCTGGAAAAAAAATAGAAAAAAAAACTATAGGGGGAATGCAGCAGGAGGCTAACAAGGGAAATTGAAAAAGGAGCGACTCAATTCAGTTCTTTGTTCTTTTCTCCCTTTTTTTGCATTAAGATTCAAAATGTCTGCCTTTCCTCTCCTGCTGAAAGGGGGGTGGATTGTGACCACATTTAAATGCGAAAATAGTGACCCTGTTGCGATCAAAAGTTGCATATTTAATTAAGATTACAAGGTCTGGAAAGCACTCGTGAGACTGAACGGAAAGACAGAATAGCCTCAAGGCCTATATTACACACCGGCAGAGCTGCTAACACAGTTGCAAACCCTAATCAATACCCCGATGCCCTCCACTACGAAAGTAAATGAACAGGTGACAATGGAGGCATGACATCACTGGGCTTTTCAGGGAACAACAAAACCAGATAAACCGACAGGCAGGATGCAGCAGAGATGTGCAGATTGATTGTGAGGTGATACTGTACCTCCTACACACAAGCAATAACTAATTACACCGCATGTGTTAAGATATATAATTGCTGACATTAATAATAGATAATAAATGAATGGGGTGTTTTTTTTTCTTCCCCCCAAAAAAATCTTATGGTTAGATAGGCAAATTCTCCTGGAGTGTTATTTCCCCGGAGAGGCTCCGACAGAGTGTATTTTGGTGGTGTTGAAGAGGAGCCGAGAGCGCCGAAGGGGTATGATTCGTGCGGGAGCGGCTGCAAGCCAGAGGTGTGGACAGGGAGATAGACTTGCTCTTTTCTCCCCCGACTGAGGCGGCGTATAAATCACGGAGCCCAGCTTCATGTCTCCACTTCCTGTTCCTCTCCATTAAAAATGATAAACTGTACCTCTTGAAGCCACTCGCTCGCTTTAGGGTCCCAGTCTGCACCTTTCCCGGTGAAGAAGCGAGAGTGCGCGGCTCAGATTTATTCCATCCCCTCCCATTGTTGGGGATGAATAAGAGAGTAATTAACTGTGTGGGGGTAGCAGCTGCACAAAGACAAGACCTGCTAACACAACAAGCCTGATCCATCTGCTTTTGCTATAACACACCTTTTGTATTATTTTGATAAATAAGAGCACATCTGCTTAGTAATAACAAACGCTGCTTTAATACTCAAAAGACCACCAAGAGGCCGTCCTTCCCGGGTCCTCTCTCTTCCCACTTAAATGAGGACAAATGGGCCATACAAATGGGTGGCAAACGCGGGACTACTATTCCTCCAGTCTGGTAAACACACTGTGAGCAGTGGCACGTAATGAGAGCGGCAGCGATCCCCCAAAGACAACCTGGAGAAGGTAAGTGAAGCATTGATCTCATGAGTGTGCCAGGGCCCAGGAGCACCCTTCACACCATGCTAACTCACGCTACATGACAACCGTCAGAACGCACACCGTACAAAAAAAGCCTGGCACTTGTACACACAGGGAAGGCTTTTTCTTTTTTTTTCTTCTTTTTTTAAATTGCGAAGGACGAAATGGACAATAGAGGAATGAAATACAGCAAGTGAAACCCTGCCAAACACGGCTGATGCATGCTAGGTAGAGAGATGGGGAGACAGAGAGAGAGAGAGAGAAAGAGAGAGAGAGAGAGAGGGAGAGAGGGAGGGCAGTGGGATTCATTGTAAGCCCACTAAAATGAACAAGAAAGGACTGGTGCTCAATACGTCTGCAGTGGCGTCAGACAGTCAAAACAAATAAAGCCAAGGCCGCGGTGGAGAAACGCAGCTCAATATGGACTTGCTGGGCAGGGGACTGGCTGTCAGCGGGGAGAGAGGACACAGCTTTATACCCATGCCGATGAGCCATTACCTCTCCCCTCCTGACGCTTCCGCCTGCCTCACTGTGAGGGAAGAAGAGGCTGCCCTACCGCCACGGAGCCGTCCTCCAGCAGACTAATGTGTCCCTGAAGTTTTGTTAAAGCTGGTTATTTACTCCTGCAAAGCAATTGCTCCAGCCTAGGGGCAGCAGAACGGGAGAACGCAACGCTATGAAAAATCTGCCGTCTCTCGCTATGAAGCACTGTCAACTATCAGGGGGGCGTTCCTGCTGAAACATTGGGGGCACTGCTTTTTTGGCAGCGCGCTTCATAAGAGACATTAAAACGGCAAGGCTCCAGGAAAGTGAAATGTTCAGGCAGGGTAGCGTTGCAGACGAAGGGAACTGAGTGTGTGAGGATGATGATAAAATTCTTGGTGCTCGTTATCCCCAACAATTAGTGATCAATACTACAAAATCATGTGTGCACATGATGTCAGTCATTTCAGATGCTCTGCTTCAAAAGGCAGTTGGAAAAGGTACCAAATTACCCAAATTAGGTAAAAAAAAAAAAAAAGAAGAAGAAGAAAAGAAAAAAGATCTCGTAGGTATCTAGTCATAGAAACAGGTTTGGTTTTATTTGCTCAGGTTTTGAGATTTCAGTCTTTAAAAGGTCTCTGCTCACAAAATTGAGGTGAATGGAATTTGTTTGGAGGTGCTCACAGGACTGAAAACAGTAACCTCTATTTCCAGAGCGACACCGTCTCTGTTAGTCTTTAAAATCCACAGAGCACACGGTCGACAGATTTTGCTGGTACTATTTCTTTGGTAGAAAGCCGCTCATAAAGCCCTGATCACCGACCGGCATACGTGTCACATATCACAGCAGAGCTCACGCATTTCAGTCATTTAATGGCTCATAAGATTTTTTTAAAGGGAGATATGTTGATCTTCTTGATCTTCAATTTACAAGGTGGGGGGAAAAAACAACAGCCTAGTGCAACATAAAATAAAAGCAACAAAACCACAACAGAAAACAAAAGCCACAGTCTCCTCCATTCCAGTCAATACAAATCAATTAAAACTAAAGATGGCGGTGGATTTCTTTTTCGCTTACCTGCTGGAGCGCTGTCAGCAGCAGTGAGCTCAGTCCTGCTGCTGGTGGCCAGAAGCTATATTACTGCGGCTTTACTAAATAAAATGGTAGTCTCCTTTATATGGTTTCCCTTTCTGTAGCTTGGCACTCATCAAACGTTGTAGGCCTCTTAAGAAGATTTTAACATTAGCCTCGTAACAAATTTTATGAGTCGATCAAGAACTGAACTGTCTGATTTCTGGGCAGACAGCGATGTAGAGCAGTGATACGTAGCCTGACAATAACGGGTCACGTATGCACGTATCGTTGTTTCTTTTGGTTTTTGTCCAAGCTGTGAATGACAGAGAGGAAGTTGCATTCACCAGAAATCTGAAAACGTATGGCCTTGATACTGCTGAAGGAAAAGGGGAAAATTGTGGGGTTTCTTTGTAGTTTGCGCGAAGCAATCCTTTAATATTTCAGCTTCGGGACATTTCAAATATACAATCGCTGATACAGACGGTAACATCATCGCACCGGGCTTATCAAACAGCAGCACATACAGCAGGCTGCAAACAGGAGCACAAGCAAGCCGAAATGATTGGATAGGTATGGAAATCTACTTGAAGGAAGGTCAAAGTGATTAAGCTGACATTAATGACAGGCCTAGTCTTCCTGTGAGAATGCTCACCGTAGCTGTCTCTAAACCCATTTGTCATTCTGCTTCCAACGCTGAAGCATCTGCTTTGAAGTCTCTACCACTAATGCTACACAGAGAGGTTAAACAGCTTAATGCTGAAGTCTGTTTCACTCCTCTTGCTCTCTAATGTTCCCTGCGTTTTATGTACCGGGGTTATGGCTCCTGGATTTCACATCTCAATTTGCCCCAGATAGTCCTGTAAAAGCTCCCCTCTTTCTTATTTGCTTTGTTGTCCCTGTCAAAGGAAGAGAGGGGCGACCCGGAGGATGCGGGACCCTGACAGACATGCCCCACCCATCGATTCACAGAAGTGCTAATAATGAAAGCCACGTTAAGAAATGTTTATATGAAGGCATGCCCGACTCAAACCAGCGCTGATTATGATGATGGGGCAGCTTTTACATTTAAATACGGCACTTAATCTGCCAAAGACAACAAAAGACAAGTCTTTGGGAAAAAAAGTGAGATAATAAGCACATATAGCAGCCACTGTGGAGGTCAACTGTAAAGCCTTTATATCTCTCACAGCATATGAATGAAATGATACAGTCATTATGATAAATAATACAAGATCTGAGGCGCTCTGGACTTACTTACTCTCCAGTACAATGAGATTATGCTGATGCATTTGACATTAACAATATCAGCAAACAAATATATGAAAGCATGAATGAAAGGGAGACAGAGACCGATTTTCACAGCCAATTTGAGATTGCAGGGTTGGTGTGTGTGCGTGTGTGTGTGTGTGTGTGTGTGTGGGAGCTACTGGCAAACAGCACACAGAGCAGGCTGGCAGCGGAGGCAGCCAGGCTCACAGGCTGCAAAGCAATTTCACTGTTTGGCAATACTGTTGTCTCTGTGTGCGGATTAGAGCTGACACCAGAGCAACTGAGTCATGCTAAATGTAGTACAATCACAAGCTTTTGTTCCTGATCTAAAACCCCACTGCCTCTTAGATTCATGGAAGAGAGACTGGAAACAAGGCTAAAAAAATGGCAACAAATAAGCGGCGCGTTATTTCGCCGTATGAGCGCAGCATTGCGACATCGCTAAAAACAACAGAAGGATTAAAGCAACTGCTAGTAAAAAAAGGCACAGAGACCAAGTTTTCTAAAGTGAAATCAAATAAAAAGTCTTTTTGGTCTGCTTTGATGGTGTCCTTGCAAATCCTGAGCGCTTAAAGGGCAATTTATGTGTGATAAATGAATGATAATTAGGACATTTCAGCTGATGGGATTAAAACAAAACCACGGTTACGATCAAAACTGCGTTTCCACCCGGTCTGATGGCGTGTTCTCGCCGCCCCGCTCTGCAAAGTCCTTCTACAGGTCCAGTGCTCGCTCTCTCCCTCGCTCTCTCTCTCTCCAGGTACCGTATTGGCCCAGAGTTGTTTTTGGGCCTGGCAGGACCTGGCAGGACAGACCCTGACCCGTCCTTTTCATGCTCGCCCACGGAAATGCCATCTGGCTGGTGTGAATGATTACCACAGCAACGGCCGGGTGACCTGCAGCCAGCAGGAACCAAGGTCACTCCACCTCAGCGCTTCGCACTTTCCCTGCCCTCTTTTCATCAGCCTGCAGGTGAATTATTCATCCTGTACAACTCGCAGGCACAAATCTACTGCACAAACACTGCAAAACTGCACACTCAGTTTGCTGATATAATAACTTGTAATGAGGAAATAAATGTTCCAGCGTGAACTGCTAGAATAAACAGCTCACAGACGTCCTCAGACGCAGCGGGCGCGCTCCTCTGTACGGACTCGGATGGCGGAACAGCTGCAGTGATTTCAACGTGGCCTGAAACCGGCTCCAACCATGACTGAATGAGAAATAAGTGAATTAATTGATTCCTGACATGTGTAGCAGAAGATGTCACATTTAAGCTACGGGCATGTTTGCAACCGGAGGCTTTGTAGGAATATTTACCGGAGCCGCTGACAATAAGATAATGTGATCAAATCCATGCTAGTTCTGTGAAATATTAAGAGGTTTCGGCGTCAAGAAGGAGCAGAATATCTGACGGAAATTAAATTTATTTTCAACCCAGCCAACACTTTCAACACCTGCATGTGTCTAGTGTGCTATAACACATTTTTGTGGGCTGTCAAGTGATCGTCACCAGCGCTGAGGCAAACTTTATATTATTAACAATCCGGCTGAACAGCATCACAAAAAAAGGCGCGTTTCTCCAGACTTGACACAGAAGGAGTCAATGTGCTCTATTCATAGCTGTAATTCAATCTACAGCCTTCATGTGCATTTTAGCTGATGTGATTTGGTACACTGACACGGCGTGGACTCATTTTGGTACCAAAAAGAAAATGGCCTTTTTGCATAATAATGGGTTTGTACAATTGCCCAGGTGACTAAAGGTGCTTTACTCCTGCTGCACAGCATCACCTGGACTACATGGACTAAATGTAATCCAAAAGCCTGTAAGAGCAGGGCTGCTGCAGACAGAGGTAAACACCTAAATTCATTTCATCCACCTTTCACCTATCCCTCATTGGAGGAATTATTTCGCCACCTTTCTAAGCTGACAATAATCCCTCTGCAGTAGATTTTGGGTGCTACGATTTCAAAGCGAGCCGTGTCAAAGTGATTAATTTTACATGAGAATAAGGTCATTCAAGGGAACACAGGCATGAATTAACACCTTTCTTATCTGCAGGTCTTGTGATTTTTTTGTTTTAAATGAGAGTCCTGTGGCTGGGTCTGATCCCTGGCTGGAGGCTCTCCTCTCTCTCGATGCTCTCTCCATCAGCAGCCTGACTCTGCCTCATGGCTCGGGCATCCTGAAGGGCCAGCTCACATTCAGCTCCCAGGCCACCACTCAAAAGAAAAGAAGAAAAAAAAAGCACCTGCACGTACACATCGGCCTCTAATGTTGGACGGAGGCTGAGCCCCGGAGCAGACCGCGCCGCTGACCGGACGGCAGCCCGAACAATAGCTGCCCCCCCCCGGGCTGCACGGCGGAGCGGAGCCCGGAGGAGACGGAGCTCCAGCGGCCGAACACGCGACCGACAGGGAGAGCCAGCAGCCGAGATCCCGCTCCCCGCCAGGCTTTCACCCCCAGAAATAAAAAGAGAGAGAGAGATTCAAAATCCAGGAGCCACGCTGCTGTCATCTCTCCGGTTCCAGAGCATCGTTCAGACCTGCCCTGCGCCGGCCGAGCCTGCTCCACAAACATTAGCGGGGATCCAGCCCGCTGCCGCCCCGGCACAGCAGCTCTGCGGCCCCGCGAGCGGCGGGGGGGCAGCGGGACCTCCTACACCATGTCAGCTCCTAATGCAACTTTGAGAGGAGACTACAGACAGACGGACGGACGGACGGACACACCGACCGACGGACACACACACACACACACAGGCCGGCTCTTTGTAGTAATAATAATGATAATAAAACACACTCTCTCTTCACAGCTCGTCTTTTGTCTCAAACTGTGAGAGCTCCTCTCCACACACTCACACACACACACACTGTCCTCCGGAAAATGTGCGTAAATTCACACACACACACACACACACACACACTCCTTCATTAAAATGTCCGAGCCCGGTTTCTAACGTCCACCAAATAAACTTTCCCAAACCACAAATCAAACTTCCCGACATGCAAACTCTCCAAAGACACGAAAATGTTTAAAAAAAAAAAAAACGGGGTTAAAATGAGAGAAAAGGGTGAAATCGGACTCGAGCCTACTGAGAGACGCAGCACGACGCTCCGGCCACACCGCCGCATCAAACATTAAGCTGCCTGCAAAACTTCCAGCCTCCGTGCAGCCTCACCGGGAGGCGCATTAAAAGTTTCCGGACGTGAGAGCGCGGCGGGCCGGCGGCGCGGCGCGGAGCTGCGCGGCGGCGCGGAGCGGAGCGGCAGTGCTGTCCGCGGTGCTGATCCCGGAGCGGCGCGGCCAACACGGAGCTGCGCTGCTCCGCGGCCGCTCCACCGCTGATCAATGATTGAACTGAACAAAGGCAGAAGAGGGATCAATTTCTAATAACTATCAATGCGGACGCCGCCGGCTCTGCGCCCCGCTCTGCTCCGGAACCGGGCGAGCCGGGCCGGGCGGCGGCGGGGAGGCGAGCCGCCGCGAAATCCGGCGAGAAAGGTGAGAAAAGCACTAACCTGGAGCCGCCGTAGATCAAATTTCTTCCAATATTGAAACATCGATCCTACATCGGCGGCCATCTTGGGGGATATTGAGGAGATTTTTTCAGCGGCTGCAATAAATATGTGGGCTGGATTCCCCCTCGTTAAACAGCGTTTACGATCAGCGGTCCCACTTCTAAAAAAACATCAGCGACAGGCTCGAAGCTCTCCTCCGAAATGTTTGACGAGCCAGCCGACATGTTTTCGGAGCGAGAGAGAAGAAAGAAAAAGTGGACGAGATAGATGTTTTTGTTGTTGTTTTGCCCGGCTCTGTTTGGAGGAGGAAGAAGAAGAAAAGGAAGAAGAAGAAGAAGAAGAAGAAGAAGAAGAAGAAGAAGAAGAAAAAGTAAAGCGCAGAGTGTCCCAGCCTCCGTCCACAACATTAACTGGACAATTGCACTTGATTTTGCTTTGGCAAAGTTATCAATACTGACGTAGAGCCCGGGAGTGATCGATACCGTCTGGAAAAAAAGGGGAAGGAGATGATGTGTAGATTAGTGGAGTTCAGGGAATTTAGCCAAGCCTCCTTTTTTTCTAAAGCGTGTTTGTTAGTGCAGCAGCACATGAGACAGGACAGTCAGAGACATGTAGAGACACACGAGTCCAACTTATTCCACTGTCTCATTATGCAAAGCAGACCACACACACTCTCCACGTTTAAGAGAAACTAAGGAAACGTAATGTCTGTTGAAGTCATTTGCACAAAATCAGTTCACTTTGGACATTACTACTTCATATAAATATAGGAATCTAAATATAAAAAGAACATCCTCCACTTGATCATATTTTGTATGTTTTTGACTGTATTTGGATTTTTGTCCATCTTCCTGTGCAGATGATCGTAGCCCGTGTGGATGTATTGATCATCCATATTATCAGAAAAAAATCATGTAGATTTAAAAGTTTCAAGCATCTTTGAAATTTAAGATTATAAAAATAAGCTTTTAAGATTTGATCAAAAAATAGTCTGACTTCCACTTAATTCACAGCAGCTGATGTCTGCGGCACTCTGAGCAGATATGAACTGTCACATATTTGACTTTGGCTAACTTAATAAAGCATGAGGTTGCTCTTTGTCTCCTCTGAATAACTCATTCCTCTGGTCAGGCTGCTGTGCTGCTCCAGCACCGAGGCCGGCTGCTCCCCCTGCTGACAGCTCAGTGTTAGGATCCGAGCTCAGAGTGTGTCGCCCAGCATTGTGTGATTTCCTCCATTAATTATACCATTATCACTGAGTGAAGGTATCCATCAAAACCAGCGCTTTAATCCACGTTCCTCCTCCTGATCGCTGTGCGCCGGCCTCACCGCGTACAGTAGCTTCTAGCTGATATATCCCTTATGAAAATAATATCCTCGTGGGTCATATTTTTAGCACCTTGGGGGACAATGATATATTCCGCTGCCATAGACAAACACCGAAGGGGAAAGTGAAGGAAGATTATTAAAAGTTTTGCTTATTGCATTTTATTTGTGGCTTTAGGGTGAGGACACAAAGCAGGATTCAAATATAATAAGGAGGATGGGGATGTATCAGAAAACCAGAATTCACAGTTGAGCCATGGAGGA
>JAVQJZ010220416.1:0-13297 GCA_036025355.1 Leiopotherapon unicolor | reverse complement strand
AATAAATCTAGTCAAATACGGAAAGTGAGAAAATTAAACTTTTTGATTCAATCTTTTTCTTTGACAACAGAAATAAAACTGAGTCCTTCATAACAGTTTAAAAAGGGGAAAAAGTTTTTTTTAAAAAAGAAAAGAAAAGAAAAAGGTTTGTTTGTGTTGTCCCTTGCTCTGTGCAGGAAGCAGAAAGAGACAATCATGGTCTGGTGAAGGACTGTGGGAGATGGATGGATGGAGCTCCAGCCTGCGTGTGGAGAAAAAGAGAGGGGGGGGGGTGTCTTTACATGCCATAGCCAAAGCCTGGCTGAGCTGCTGGCTGACTGTATCCTGCAGGCGCCTGGTAGCCGTAGCCATAAGCTTGCTGGGGGGCCACGGGTACACTGGGGCCCGCTGTCAGCATCAGCTGGGGTGTGCCTGCAAGACACACACACACAAACAAACACACACACACACACACACGGAAGGTTTCAAACATGCAGCTCATTTTAACCAGTCACAGACTGGATGAATACAAATTTCAGCCACTTGAAGTAGTCGTGTCATGTCACATACATCCATGCATAACAGCTGAACTAAAATGCCAATTAAATCTGATGTAATCACATCAAGGGAGGCCTAATGAAGATTAGCAATTATGTCAGTTAAAAATATAATAAATATCTAACCTAAACTGTTTTCATTCACACTCTCAGAGTAGTTTCTATTGCACTAAGATGTGTATGATATTAGATATGATATGTATGATGTTAGATGTAAGATGTGTTGAAAATTGTTTTAGGTGCCCCCAAGTGGCCAAAAAAGGAATAAAAAAATCAGTTACCATAGACGATGGGTTGCGTCTCTGTTGCCTGCTCCTCCTCTTTCCTTAGGGACTCTGAGGTTTCTAGTTTATCTACCTGTAAGGCAAAGAAGTAATAACATTGAGAACAAAGCCATTTACTAAATGAACAACATATTAAACAAGATCAAAGATAAAGTGTAATCTTTGACAGTTAAACTAACGATTTTTATTCCCTGTTGATGACCTGCCTGATAGTAACAAGAAAAGCAGCACATTCTTTACAAGAAAAAAATGACATAAAAAATAAGGACTCAGTCAGGCAGCAAGTCAGATGCAGCAATAAGCAAAATGTCCATGTCAGGGCCTCGGGGAGAAGCAGCAGCACCTGGATGCAGGTTATTTCTCGAGTTAAAAATAAGCCCTTGCTATAGATGTTCACTCCCATATTTGAATAAATATTTATTGTTCACTCTCTCCATGCCTCTTCAGAAAAGCAGTGGCACTTTCATTTAAGCACTCTCACACATTTTCAGCGAGCTGGAGCTTCACTGTAAACACAATCAGTCCCATGCTCTACGTGTTACCGCGCTCACAGTGAAGGCTGAAGGGGGGAGGAGGTGGTGAGGTGAGTCTCAGGTCGGGTGCTCCATACAGGAAGCCAGGCACAACCAACAGCCTGCTGCTACCAATCAGCAAGAGAGGTTTCCGCACATGCTTTGTTCCAAAGACCAGCTCATACATCAAAACACATCAACCTTTTAAAAACACATGAAGCTTCATACTGTGCAGTGTCGAGTTCTGTGAGGAAATGCACTTTTCGGCGAAGTTGGAGAGAATTCATTATACTTGTTGAAGTTTCTCACTGCTTGAGCATCAGTGAAAAAAATGTTTTGATTGTTTCAATCACATGTGTTTCTTGCTTGATCCCTTACAGAAACAGTAGTTTAAATGTCCATTCTTTCAAATATCTAAAATTACACCTGATTTTCTCTGATAACAGCATCTGAAGATGTCAAGATGTGTCTGTTGTCAGTGTAGAAATGACAACATCTCCAGTTCCATATTCTTACAGCAGACTGCTACAGGTTAATTTCCTCTGACTTCAAGTTTTATTTAGAGATAGCTTATCTGAATGTTCCCCAACAACTATAATTCAGCTTAACATGTCTCAGTCATTGTGTGGAAGTGTAGCTAAAACCATGCACACTCAAGGCTGCAGTCTTCCGAGCTAAACACTTTGAGATCAAAAACAGAGCATTTAGCTTTCACCTGTTCCTTAACTGCATCAACCTGGAAGAGAAGAGGTGCAGCATAGAACAAGAAAATTAAAAATATTTCCCTGCAAAGAAATCTGATAAACAGACCTCCATCAGAAAGACTTCTGGGTCTTTTATTTGATACTGACAACTTCCACTGTAACTGAAGTCAGTCACAAACAGTCCTGGTTTGGATTACTTACCTACTATCTGTCACACTGAGCCTATAATGTAACCTTCTGGTAAACAAAGTAAACTATGTATGCAGGTATTCACATTTGCTCTGATCCTTGTACTGACTGACAGGATGGCAGCAGAGTTGCACAGCTGTAAGAGCTTCATTTCCATGAAAAAGAAAGAAAGAAATTTCTCTGCACACTTGACTCGAGCCTGAACCGAGCTGACCCACCTTGCTGAGGTACTCCCTCATGACCTGAATGAAGTATGGCATAGAAAAGTCCATGATGTTGTGCCTCCAGGCGGTCTCAAGCACCACGTCAGGCCGCAGCAGGTCGTAGCAGGTGAACAGGCAGGCGGCGAAACACTCCTTCTTGTTCTCCTGCAGGAACCAGGACAGCAGCTCCTCCGCCAGCTCTGTGTCCTTGGACTCTGACGCATACTGCATGGCGTCCTGTAGCGGGAGACGAGACATCACACAAACTGGTTCAGTGACAGTCGTGGCCAATCTGAGCAGCGTATCAGCAACATTGACAAAGTAAAAGGCGAATGTTAAAGCTGGTGGGCACCTTGTAGAGCTTGTCTTTCTTGCAGAGCTCCACACTCTGTTTCCAGCGGTTGTTGCCCTTGAAGAGGTAGGCAGCGATTCTCCTGAACTCAATCAGCTCGTGCTTCTCCAAACGTTGGGCCAGCGAGATGTTGTCAAAGTTGTCGTAGGCATCTATAGATGTCCTCAGTGCCTAATGAAAGAGTTACCGAAATTGAGGAGAATGTTTAATCAAAGAATAGTGATAATGAAATAAAAGAGAGCAAAGTTCAGAAGGACTGTCAAAGGCTCTCTCACCTGATAGTCCTCCTCTGTGATGAAGAGGTTGTTAAGTGCTTCATTGACTGATTTGTTGTTGTGGTTCTGTACTGACCGCAGGTAAGGTTTGACCAGAGGCAGCTGTTTCACCTGTACACACACATGCATATTCATCATCTCATCAACCAAGTCTCCATCCAGATTCAAACTATTTCCAAAAAAATCTAAACAAATGCAAATGCATGTTTGTGTTTTCATCCTATACTGTTATGTGAATATTAAAGGTTTGTATGAACAACTGGTGGAACTAATTCTCCAGGCAGATACCATTAAACCAGTTTCAATGACACACCATCATACTGAGAGATTCAAGTGTACCTTGCTGAAGAAGTTGACAGCACGGGAGTGGTCCAGTCTGGGGGAAAGCACTATGAGCAAATCATTCAGTAACAAGGGCTTGAACTCCAGATAGAACTGGATGGCTTTGTAGTACAGCTCCACGTTGGCCACCTACACAGGGTGCAGAAGGAAAGGGGCTCTTAGAAACAATCACTTAAGAAGCAGAAGCACTGGATCAGGGATTACTAGTGCAATACGATGCCTGATCATTTAAATTATGCATTTTATAAAACCATCTCCAATGACAACCATGACATTTTCTTATATAGGAGTGATAACATTGTTAGTGTAATTTCAGCTGAAAAGACAATTTCAATCAAAATCAAAATGCACCTTGGTGATGATGTCTTTGAACTGTCCCTCCTTCCAGGCATCTGTCGGGTGGTTCATCATGGTGATGATGGCGTTGTCGAACTCTTCATACTTGTCGTACAGGAAGACCAGCTCAGCCCACAGATGAGCCTGCTCTGCTGCTCTCAGGACTTTTGGGATGTTCACTCTGGACCAGAAGAGCTCCAGATGCTCCCTCATCTTCTGGGGCTTGAACTTGGAGTAAAGGATGGCCAGTTCTGTGAACATCCCCATGTGGGCGCGCTCCAGGCCCAGGGCGGCCTCCAGCATGGTGATCAGCTCCTCAAAGTAGCCACGGTCCTAGGAAAAATTCAAACATCGGTTAAAGTCAACTTATTCAAACCTGCACGTGTATTATAAATTTTTTGACATGCAAGAAGATAAAGCATAAACATGCATGCACAAAGTAACTTATTTCCATCTTACTTGGTAATAGTTGATCAGTTCCTCCAGCTCATCAGCGTGCACCACGATGTGGAGGCCGCACATCTGGGCCAGTCTGAACTCCTTTCCATCCACGCAGGCGAAGCACACCTCTTTCCAGGTGCGGGTGCTGTTGGCCTTACGGGCGCCATCCACAGCAGCCTGGTACTCCCCGAGATGCACCAGAGTTGAAGCCAGGCGACCAAAGTTGGAGACGTTGTTGTAAAGCAGCTTGGCGGCCTCGTACATTTTCTCGTCATAGCAACGGTCACCAACCTACATAACAGACACAGTACAGACTCAGTGTTTTTGACCTGACGGCTTCTTCATAGAAGGCAGGATGAGAGCTAGGCCAACCTGTTGGATGTGAGCGTTGTTGGGTCCATTGATGAACTCTTCTAGTTCAGCCAGGCGATTGGTTTTGGCCAAGGCAAAGATGAGCTCTGTCTCCACGTAGGACTCACGGGCCTTCTTACGAGCCATTTGAAGGAATTTGACCAGGTCCTCCCAGTTACCTGAAACACACAGACAGAAATATTAAGCTGCTGGTGTGCTTTTGCATTCATCTTTTTCTTTTTTGATAGATGTGCTGCCTGTATTTTGTGCTGACAGCAGCAGCAATTCTTTATTGAGAGTCCACACTATCAGCAAATAACCCTTCGGTGAAAGTCACAACACAACTGATGTATTCCATACTGACTTTAAATTACCGTGGCACTGGCCAACTACTTTCAGCTTTCCCTGAAACTCACTTTAGAGTGATTGATCAATTCCCAATGAATCAGCTGGTATTGGATGCATGACCTCGGACACTCTGGACTGAAATTAAATGTAAAAGGAGTTTGATGTGTTTTCCCCCTTCTGCCCTCTTTTCTTAGTTGATGTCAAAACAGCTTCTCACCACTCTTATCGGCAGCCTGTACCACCTCCATGTATGCAGAGGGATCGTCAGCTTTGATGTAGGAGTCGATTGCCTCTTTAACCAAGTCCTTCTGTAGCTGAGCCTTAGCCAGCTGGCTCCACACAGCCGGCTCATTGCAGCGTTCTGCAAACTCATAGGCCCGGTCCAGGTTGCCAATATGCTCGATCAGCACCTTTAAACAAACAAACAAAAAACAGGAATGATCAACACTTCTTCTACCAAGAGGAAAATATTTGTAGTCGAGCGGTTAAAGAGCTAACGACTGACCTGCACAGCAGAGGTGTTGACATCAAACTTCTTGAAGATGGCAAAGGCCTCCTCGAAGAGCTCATTGCTGATGGCTATGTTAGCAATGTCAGGAGCATCATAGTTGTCGAGTCTGCTGATGTACTCCATCACGCGGGTACGATCAGCTTTGATGGCTGTTAGGATCAGCAGATTCTGCAGATTCCTGTGGGAAAGTGGAAGAGACATAAAGCAGACTTTAGTTTTGCACTTTAGTTTTATACAAACTCAAAAAGCAACAAGGTGGCAACACATTAGGAAAGTAATCTAAATGTCACAGTCAAACACCTGTGTTCACTGAAGACAGAGTTGTCCAGCACAATCTTCTCCAGCAGCTCAATGAGCTCGTTGGGCAAGTCTGCGGTCATGAAGGCCTTGACTGTGACTGACACCTCCTCCGGGTCCTGGGTCTCTGACAGCGCAGTCTGCACCACCTGAGGGAAAACAGCATAGATGCTCAGAGAAGTATCAGGCTGTTGTATCAAAAGAGACAAAACTTGTTCTTGAGAATACTGTACCTGATCAATGAGTGGTCGTCTGTAGGGGTTGCTCTCCAGCAGCACGCTGGCCCACAGATCAGGATCTCTGCGACGCACCAGGTAGCGAGACAAGCTCTTGAAGAGGGAGTTCTCGTTGCAGACCTGATTTACAAAGAACAAAAAATGACCTCTTTCCCTTGTAGTGATGGTAGTTTAAAGGCAGAAGTCGAAGGTGAACTGAAAAAGACATTTGGATATGCAGATAAGAGGCAGAAGTGAAAAAATTCCTCACATTGATGAGCTCCTGGTCACACTGTCCTCTCTCGTAGGCCACACAGGCCAGGTGGGGGTCCCTCTTCTCGCAGTACTTTCCAACCACACGGCTGTCATAGAACGGGTTTTCCCTGAGGAAGCGTTCAGGGTTGTTGTTGCTGTCGATGTAGATCTTGGCCAGAGCATTGTGGGTAGCGGGCTCCTCGCAACCTTCGTGTATACGAGACTCCAGCCAGGGCAGCAGCAGCTTCAGTCTGGAAGAAATAAAGGATGTAAGGACTCACTCTGACTCATCAGAAGCTTCAGTGACATGAATAAAGAACAATTCAAATCCTTCTTGGAGTGCTAGATAGATGAGGTTCTCCATGTGGTGTTTTTATGTTGAATAAGTCACCGATTCCTATAAAGACAACAGTAACTCTCCTACAACCTGACTTGTTTTCTACTTCAATACCACTTAACAATACAAATACCCATAAAAGTGACCATTCAGCCATATCTTGCTTTTAAAAATGAGTCTCCTGTTAATGCCTGGTAATGGGCCAAATAGATAACCAAATTGTGCATCCTAGACAAGTAGTCCATATGTCAGATGCTCAGAATTTTATTAGCAAGCATCTGGTGTCCCAGACAAACCTCTAACTACCGGCTGGCACCACATCTTCTCTCCTAATAATGAACCTTTTCTAATTGTAGTAAAACCTTAATAGTTGTAACGTTTAGAAACATTTGGATGGAAGAGTGCAGCACCTGTTCCTCTTTTCCACCTCAGCGACCAGTTCATCAGTAGAGAACTGTCCCCTGACAACCAGGATCAAGCTCTTGATGACGTCCTCTGAGCAGTCCACATCCAGGAGACCACCAACCACAACAGGCAGACGGCTAGGATTCACCTAAGACACAAGTTTAACAATAAATGTCATTCACTTCCTTTCTGTAATACAAGGAAGTGGTACAATCACTGTGATGTATTTAAACTCTTTACCTTCTGAACATAGATTTCAATGTACTTCTGCAGGCTGTTGCGGTACAAGTAGAGGACCAGGTCGTGGACAAAGTCAAAACGATCGCAGACGATGATGAGTGGAAGCTGGTCAGTGAGTTTGGCTTCCTGTTCGCCACACACAGAGAAAGGAGAGAAGACATGGTCAGTAAGATAGCACAACCAAATAAATTCATCTAAACATGCTGAAAATATCAACAAACCTTAATGCAACAGGGTTGTTTTAGCCCTGCACTTAGGACATACTTACATGTAATTTTTAAATAGAATATACATTTATTTTAATGCTTATTTGATTGTATTGCTGATATCTTCTGTGCTTTCTATGATGGTAAGTCATTTATCAGGCTACATTAGCCCAAATGTGATCAAAGTGACACTTTTTACACAATATGAAGTGGGGGACAAAATAAAAGGTTTGTCACTACAACAAAAGGATGTCAAACTGTATGTTTCACAGTAGAGTCAGGGATCAAATATTCTACAGTACCTCTCTTACTTGTTAATCGGCAGCAGCAACAGAGCTGACCACTAGCCCTCTACACCACAAAGCACTGCTGTACTGACACTCTGCTGCCATCAACACTCATACAGGATTAACAAACTGGGATTGTGCACCTTGTTGATTTAATCTGAGAACATGCTGCCATGACTGGTGGCTCCTATTCCGGGACTACGCACTCTACACAAAGACACCTCTAACACCTTCATATATGGAGTACAGGACACCAACTTGTTCACTTTTCACTGGAATTTCACACAGAACACTGAATGAATGACTAAAACTGCGTGAGGCTCAGAGAGAACTAGCTGCACCCATGATGGTGTATGGATTGTGGTGTATAAGCAACTACGCCTCCATACAAATCCCAGTTTCAATCCTGTGCCTAAAATTAAGGGGTGGGAATGAATAGAAAAAAAAAAAACAAGACAGGAGAAATCCTGTACTGCCGGGAAGTATAAATTTACCTGATACATGTCCTGCCATTCCACAGAAAAAAAAGAGGAAAAGCACAAAAGATAATTGACCATCATCAGGATGGTTGTGTTCGACATTTTTAATCAATGCAGGCAGACTGAGATCTGCAACAGATAGTAATGTTTTCTAGTCTATAGGAAGGGTCAAAATGTTCAGTAAAGAGTTTGTTTTAATAGCATGTAGCACTTAAATGACTGACTAAGCAGTTTAAGGGATATGTGGTGTGAATGGGAACAGACTGTCAGGTGGAACAGGAAATGTGAATTCCAAAACTACAACACGAAAGACCAATACAGCGTAAAATTCCAAAAAACTGTGATGGTTCACACAAAACATTATAGTAGATGGGGCACAGTAAGATACAGTGCATTAGAGCAAAGAAGTGACTAAAGTAAAATAAAGGTAGTAATCAAGTAACGGAAGAAAAGAACTATTAAATGCCAGGGTTTGATCACTCCAGCGGTCCCTACGGCTTTACCTTGAGGAAGTTCTTGACGCGCTCAGGGTCATAGCAGTTGCTCTCTCTACAGATCCTCTCCACCTCTTTGATCTGGCCCGTCTTGCAGGCAGCCTGGATGTATTTGAAGTGAACTTCAGGGTCCTGACTGAAGTTCACAATAGAGCCCAGGAAGTAGAACAGACCTAAGAGAGACAGACACAGTCCCTAATGTTAAGTTTCAAAAGACATGCTCGTCTATTGCTTCACTTAGCTAATGATTTCATTATGGGTCCAGTAATACATCCTGAAACAACAGAACTGACATTAAAATGTAGCTCCATGACTGTGCTTTCTTCTCTTCCCCAATTGGCTTACTTAACCTTTATGCTCCATTATTCCAGTAATAGCAGAGGAGCTGCATCATCCAGGCCATTCTGCACAATCAATCAATTGTCCTGCTTCTGCTCTGGCCTACTTGTCTAATTGATAATTGGGGGACATCTATCTCAGTACACGGGCAGGATGGAGCGGCTGCAAGAATAAAATCAAATACCGCTCTAATGTCGAGCCTGGGTTCAGGAATATTTCAGTGTATTGCCCTAAAGGACAAAGCATATAATAAACCTTTAAGGATTGTATTGGCTGCTTTGTTATATTTTGTGTCCCTGACCATACTGAACAAACGTGTCGTAGGTGCACTTAAAAAAACAAATATGTAACGAAGCTCCATGCAACGGAAACATATGGGATCTCACCTTCAAAGCTCTTGAAGGACTCAAAGAGCTCTGTGAGAGCCTGTGTGGTGAGCTGTTCATGGTACTTGGAGGCCACCTGGACACAGATTTGCAGGTTCTGGCGGATATTGGCCGACAGCATGGCCCTGAGGCACTCCAGAGAGTCCTCCACCGACAGAGAGCCAAAGAAGTTGACCAACCACTGGAGGTGGAGAAGGGAGTATTAGTCACTGGTCACACATAATCTATCTATTAAGTTAATAAAAAACTCCACAATGAAAAATAACAAAAACAGCCTCTAGTTTTATTTCAGTTTTGCTCATGTAACTGATGTGTACCTCCGGGTTGAGCAGGTGTGTGTGCACCACAGCACGCTTGATGTCATACAGGTCGGTGTAGTGCTCCAGCGCCCTCTGTAGGAGTCCAGCCTTCTCACACAGCTGGGCAATGTGGGCGCGATCGTAGTTGGTGAACATTTGGTTGCCCAGTATAGCATCAGCAACCTGTACCATAACAAGAAGCAATACAAAAGTTGGGTGTATTTAGCACTGTTAAGCCCTGTTAACAGGATTCATTGAGTAAAGTATGTGTAAATGTGCCAACCTGTGGAGCATGCATCAGGTTCATCTCCAGCAGGCGCGTCTGCAGTGGACCTTCTGAGGGTCTGTTGTTCTTCAGAGCATCCAGGAGGAATGAAGTGCACTGCTGGATCAGGTTGTACTCCATGAATACATCCACGATCTGAACAAACACAGAGACACACGTGAGAACTTCAACCCTTCTCTAAATAAAACACACCTGCACAAAATACCTCCTTCTGTCACATAATTCTCCTGCTACTGTCTCCTAAAGTTCCGCACCACTGATGGGGTTAAACTTGAGGGATGTCCAAACTACATGTTTTGAAAGCAGCTTGTCACCTGCAAAGTTAAAGTTGAGAGAATAAAACACATTTCCTCGATCATTTGTGTTCCCTGCCAGTATAGCACTTTAGGCAGCACCTAAAAGCTGTGTCAGCACTCGACATTTGTAGTGCAGAAAGTCTGCAGTTGCAGGAAGCAAAGGAAGAGGTGCATTTCCTTTATACTACAGGACATCTGAGTTTCACAGATGTTGGCATGTCATGTGACTGAGTCAAATAGATTAGAAAAGTAAAGTTTTCTCTCTAATGCAAAAGACTCAGCAGTACAATCTGATCCTTCCTGTTCAGCAGAATTAAATTTTGTTCAGTGTCAATCTGAGTGAGACATAAATCTCTTAAAAACACTTTAACAGACATCTTTGATGTGATAAAACAACAGACAGTCAAACTATACATGTTTTCTAATACATAACTATGTGTTGTTTAAAATGAATCTGCTCCTGATGGATCACTTAAAATTCCTCCCTTCCGCTGACCTGTGTGATGTCAGCCAGTGGCTCTTCATCTTGGACGAGCATCTGGGCAAACTGCAGGCCTTGTTCTGGGTTAATCCGCATCACGTTCCTGAGCAGAAAGATCCAGTCTGGAGTGTAGCCCACCTGGAACAATACGTGTTATGTTCATTAAACTTCATGGACACAGCTTTAAAGTATACCACATTTGTATTTATTTGCAAAATTCTGAATAAGACATCAGGAAAGGATTTTTTCTTTCTTTCTTTTTTCTGTTTTGTATTTCATATGGTGTAACTTCTATTATTTGGAGGTACATTACTTGAGAACTTGAGAATCTTAATCTTTAAGAGATCAAATATAATTTCAGTCAGACAGACATACCTTCTTGGCGTACAGGACAATCTTTGGGAACTGACCAGTCTCTGCAAAGCACTGGATGACTTTGTTGGGGACATTGGCCCTCAGGTAAACACTGAGAGCTAAGGTGGGATCCACTGCCTTCACCAGGTCACCTAGTTCCTCTGAACACTCCAGCTGAAACACAAGATGAGTAACATCAGCACTGAAATCAATAATCAATTAACAATTTAAAAAAAAAAATCATATCCTTCTCTTTATTTCTCTCTTAACTTCTTAATTTTGTTTAATTTCTACATGCCCAATTCCAAATTCTCAAATTTGCCACCCAATGTACAGTTTCTAGGTGAAATGTCACACATTCCTCTCACAGGAGATGTTGTCACATGACCCAAGATAAGAGCCGAGTAATGTAAACTGCCAGGCGGCTCAGGAAGAGCTTCTTCCCGTGAGTGGAGCCTGAGATGGAGATCTGCAATACCTTGTCTTCCTTCAGCCACTTTTCCAGAAGCTGCTTTCTTCCCTGCTGGAGGACAGGCCTGCAAAGCTCCAGGGACTCAAACTTGTTGAGCTGGCCCTGGTCCAACAGGATACCAAAGTACTGCAGCAAGGGGGAGGTCTGGCCTGGCTGAGTTGGAACGCTCTGGAAGCGACGGATAGTGTCTGGGGTTCGCAGGATACCCTGACAGGGGAAAGATCAATTGAAGATGAAAGATCTACACCACTGATAAAAGGGGAAATAAGTGGGTAGACTATGTCAGATAGCTTTTGAGTGACCCCATATTATCAGGATGAGTACCTTTGGTGCATTGGCAGCAACCTTGGCAGCCTCAGAGTAGTTGCCAGCAGCAAACAGGTTGTTGAACTTGCGAGCAAACAGCTCTTCAGCGCCAGCGAGGTTGTTGCGGACAGCTAAGCGGAGGGCCAGATCTGGATTCTGCAGCACGTTAGTGATGTAGGGGATGATGTTTTCCTCTTCCACACAGACAGACAGCACCTGTTTCCCAGGGGAAAATGAAGAATGTTTTCTGTTTGTTTAAATCAGATGAAAAATTCCACTGTACTTGTATTTGCCTGCTGACAGTCAGTATCATCTACTATTGCCCTCTGGTGAAGGATCCTCTGTTTTCTAAGTTCTGTCTATAAGGTCAAATGAGGTCAGATGCACTGGCCTCTAACCTCCTTAATATTAAGAAAGGAAATTCATTAGTTAGTTAAACTAATAAATCTGCCCAGCCGATATAGAGTGCAGCCTCCACGGGATTTGATGAAGTGCCCTTGTAATTTCAGCTCATCTTAGATACATGTAGCCGTCACCAGCATAAACCAACACATATTTTATTCTTGTGCAGAATGAGCCAGCTCAGCTCAAAATAAGTGTGGGCAATAGCATTAAACTCCATTAGACATTGTCTGGCCTTAAGTGGTGGCTGCTGAATGCAAATGTATTTTTAGTGGGTCAGTGTAGTCTCTATGGCTTTTGTGAGCAATCTGGCAACAGAGAGAAAGGAGAGAGAACTGAATGAAAAAAGTACGACAGAGGAGGGGGGGGGTGTGCGAAGGAGAAAGGCGGCCACTGTCGAACCCTCTACAAACAAGCCCAGCAGGTCATTGCCCCAGCTTTAAACACAGGTGACTAGACCTCATTCTTTCTGCAACTAAAGCAGTCACTTAACTCGCTATAATAGGGGTGGGCTAATTGGTGGTAGCTGAAATAAAAGAATGGACAGAAAGGAAGTAACACATAGGTAGCTTAATGGCGATCTTGTGTTCTATACAGCATGTCGTGTGGCCAGAGTGGAGGACACAGCACCCAGAAGAGATGAAGGAGCTAATAATAAAGTCAGGAATGATTGCATATAGAAACATCTAAGTAAAATATGGCCAATTGAAGAAAACTTCAGGACAAATGAGCCAGTACATGACAGGGAAAATACATTGCTGTACCTTTAGCGCTACCTTTCAGTGGATCTGAATATGTAACATTCCATCTTGATACAATGGATCAGAGATGGATGGAAAAAGGAGACAAACTTGCCAGAACAAGTGTTCTCAATAAGAGAGCACCATGGTTCAGATGACACATGAGCTGTTGTATCAAGTGATACACTGGCCCAGTGCGGGCGCAGGCACATGCACGAGCGCACACACAGAATAGTAAAACTGCAGGGCAGACAACAGACAACTCTGCCATACTGGTGACGTGAAAGATACGATGGAGGCTGTGATTGGATGAGAGGACCAGCACTAAGAGGATTGA
>JAVQJZ010220386.1:0-11079 GCA_036025355.1 Leiopotherapon unicolor | reverse complement strand
ACCTGTGATGGCTTTGGTAAGCAAATGAACTCTTGCTTCTTCGATCCATTATTTGAGCTTTCTCTTCTTTTTTTTTTTGTACTCCTCCCTACTGTTCCCCCATTTTTTTCCCTTATTATCTGTTTCTCCGCGTGTTCCTCTCAATCCCCGGTGTCTCTCCTTAATTACCTGACGTCTGCTCCTACCTTCCGTCCTTCCTTCCTTCCTACCTTCCTTCCTTGCTCACCTCCATGCAACGCCTCTCTCTCTGGCAGACCTGTGCGATTACAAGAACTTTGTGAATAATCGCCAGGCTGTCAATCAAAGGGGTGATCTCTCCACAGTGACCAATGCCATGACAGGAATGAGTCCCTCCCCCTCGCTCTCCGCCCTGTCCAGTCGCGCCGGGTCCATCAGCAACCTCCATGATCGCATCTTCAGCCCGGCCAGCGAGGAGGCCATCGAGAGGCTCAAGGTAGGAAGGATGATTGATGAGAGATGGGAAGGCTTCTCGATGAGTAATTCCTATTTGAGTGTACAGAATTTTTAGACATTTTCTTCACTCTTCACTTTTTCAACAGGAAACAGAGAAAATCATCGCAGAGCTCAATGAGACCTGGGAAGAGAAGCTGCGACGTACTGAGGCCATCCGCATGGACAGGTTAGTCAAACATAATAATGCATTCAATCAGTTCTTTCCCAGTAATTTTACAGTGTATTTAACCTTTTTAACACAAACCTTTCCTCCAGCTAAATTAGACCAAAGTGACTTTTTTATTTTTTTGTTTAAAGCAGAGGTTTTCCAAGTATGTGGGACTCACCAGGGGCACCAAGCTCAGCAAATGCAAGTGATAAAATACAACATTGATTGTCAGATGATCGCATAGAACACCTTAAGTGTGTGTAAAAGAGATAGTTCAGGGATATAGTAGTTTTGGGGAATTTCCCAGAATCCGAAACTAATAAATGCCTCATTTATGTTTTGTGGTGCAGTCTGAATACAGCAATTGATAACAACATTGATAACAACACTGTCCCTGTAAAACTGTGTGACTGCCCCCTGCAGAGAGGCACTGCTGGCTGAGATGGGTGTAGCCATGAGAGAAGATGGAGGCACTGTGGGTGTCTTCTCCCCGAAAAAGGTGACTGTCCCTTTCCGTCATCTGTCTTTTTTCACCATCTGTCTAAACTCAAACACAAAACACAAAAACTAAACAATATTTTTCACGCTTAGACACCTCATCTGGTGAACCTGAACGAAGACCCGCTGATGTCAGAGTGCCTGCTGTACTACATCAAAGATGGCATCACCAAGTGAGTTTTTTTAAAAATATAATTAAGATTTAATCCAGATGCTGCTGTGCTGTTTCTGGCATTTTGTCTGATCTGGATTATCTCATCTTCCTTCAGAGTTGGCCGTGAGAACGCAAAGACTCGCCAAGACATCGTTCTCAGTGGCCATTTTATTAAAGATGAACACTGCACCTTCAGCAGCACAACAGGCCCTCAGGGAGAAGGTAAAAGCTGCTGTCTCTGTGGTTTAAAGATTATAAATTTAATTAAGTGCAGTAACATATATAATGAACAGCCATTGGTTTACATTTTGTAAACTTTTCTCGAACAGGAATTGTCATCCTGGAGCCATGTGAGGAATCAGAGACGTACGTCAACGGGAAACGAGTGACGTCTCCTACTGTTCTGCGGTCTGGTATGTGTGAAGCTTCATATTATTTTGTTAAAAAAAAACTCTGTAAAAGATCTGTGTTACAAGCTATATCGGAAGAAAGCATAAAACCTTTAAATAAAATCTGAAAGTCAGGTCTAATCTCTAATTATTATAATTTTTTATGCCAAAGCATTTGTCCTTTAATGTCTGTCATGTGCATTTTTAGGGAACCGTATAATCATGGGAAAGAGCCACGTGTTTCGCTTCAACGACCCAGAGCAAGCGCGTCTGGAGCGAGAGAGGACGCCGTGTGCTGAGACGCCGGTGGAGCCCGTCGACTGGGCCTTCGCTCAGAGAGAGCTGCTGGAGAAACAAGGCATCGACATGAAGCAGGAGATGGAGCAGAGGTGCGTACAAGAAGACGTTAAGCTGCCGCTGCTGATGATTATTACATTATTACCAGCTTACATTTAATCGTGTTACCTTTTTAACATGCTGCTCTGAATCCCCTTCAGGCTTCAAGAGCTCGAAGACCAGTACCGCAAAGAGAGAGAAGAAGCCAGTAACCTGCTAGAACAGCAGAGGCTGGTGAGTGAGAGCTCTGCTTGTTACAGGAGATTACCGTTTCAGATGTCAGTGTTTGACATGGATCCTTTGTTTTCCCTCAGGACTATGAGAGTAAACTGGAGGCCCTTCAGAAACAAGTGGACTCTCGGTACCTGGAGTCCCCTGAGGAAGAGGAGGAGCCTGAAGAGGAAGGTGATACTGTCTCTTTTGACTGATCACACAATCGTCTCTGAATCATTTAAAAAGTTTTGATCACAATGAGCTCACATGTCACATGCGTGTCGCCCTGCAGTGCCGTGGACGGAGCGTGAGACTGAGCTGGCTCTGTGGGCGTTCAGAAAGTGGCGTTTCTACCAGTTCACCTCTCTCAGGGATCTGCTCTGGGGCAACGCCATCTTCCTCAAAGAGGCCAATGCCATCAGTGTAGAGCTGAAGAAGAAGGTGTTTGTAACTGTCACACATGGTCCTTTTCAGCACTACGATATATCACGTCACCTGTTTATTTTATAGCTTGTTTTATATTTTTCTAAATAACATAATCCAACTTCCATGTACAGTGACTTTTATTGTATTAGTCCTATAATTGATTCAGATCAATTGTGAATGATACTTTTGTTTTAAGGCAGACTGCAAATTTAGTTTTCTCTTTAGTCTAGACTGGAGTGCAGATTATTAAATGTCTGGGGAAATTCTGGACTCACCACAGTTATTTAGGACACATTGAGTCCTCCCAGTGGAATATCCATATTGAATCTAATCTCTGTCCAGTCATCCAGTTTATGAGGGTTGCACAAGATGAAACATAATATGTAATATATATGTAAAATGAAACTTTATTGCTTCACATTTCACCCAGTTTTGATACTTTTGATACTGCATACATGATGCTGGAGGACCGGAAATGAACAGTCACTCATGTTTTATGTCTCGTGTCATCCACAGGTGCAGTTCCAGTTCGTCCTGTTAACGGACACTCTCTACTCCCCTCTGCCGCCCGACCTGCTGCCCCCCAGCGTGGCCAAAGAGAGGGAGAGGCGGCCCTTCCCTCAAACCATCGTAGCCGTCGAGGTGCAGGATCAAAAGAACGGAGCCACACATTACTGGACTCTGGAGAAACTCAGGTACACTGCTTTATGTCATCAAGAAAACTGAATACACGGCTCTGTCTGCGTGGCCCGTTTTGATCCTTTTTGTGCTGTTCGTACTGCCCCCTGCAGGCAGAGGCTGGACCTGATGAGAGAAATGTACGACCGCGCTGCAGAGCTCCCCAGCAGCGCGGTGGAAGACTGTGACCACGCTCTGACCGGAGGCGACCCCTTCTACGACCGCTTCCCCTGGTTCCGTCTGGTTGGCAGGTCTGGCAGCCGTTAAACAGCATGAAACAGATGCTATTCCTCACCTCCTGGAGGCAATATTGATTTAAGTCCTGCACTTTTATCGAACAATAAATGCCTCTGCCTGAAATCTCTTTCTCCCCCTGCTCAGGGCTTTTGTCTACCTGAGTAACCTGCTGTACCCGGTGCCCCTGGTGCATCGTGTGGCCATTGTCAGTGAGAAAGGAGAGGTTAAAGGCTTCCTCAGAGTGGCTGTGCAGGCCATCTCAGGTACAAATAAATAAGGTTTAAAATGAGTTAAATGGTGTCACTGAAGCTGTTGTTTTGTGTTGTTTTGTAATGAGGAATTTTCTCTCTGTCTTATCTGTACCTTTCCTTACTTCAGCTGATGAAGAGGCCCCTGATTATGGCTCTGGTGTGAGGCAGTCAGGCACCGCCAAGATCTCTTTTGAAGACAAACAGTTCGAGAAGGTACCTGTATTTGTGCTGGTACTCTCTAAATGTGTCCAGTTAATATCAGATGTAATGCTGATGATCAGACATTGGAACGTTTGGTGTAGATGGGATCCAAACAGATTTTTTTTCTCTCTTGTTCCAGTTCCAGACCGAGTCGTGTCCCAGCGGTCTGTCCCACTCCAACACATCCCAGGAGGAGCTCCGAATTGTGGAGGGAGAAGGACAGAACGCAGAGATGGGAATCTCTGCTGATGAAGTCAACAACAACACCTGTCCAGGTGAGGCAACACTTGTCTGTGAATCAGAAAAAACTCTTTTACACCAGCCCAAATATGAAAGAGGAAGATGAAGGAGCTCTCAGAAAAAAGTTTTAAGCCAGACAGGAAGAACCAAATATCAAAGTTATTGGTGTTCCCATCGACATATGTTTGTTGAAAAGCAACCAAAATTCCCCCACTTCTTACTTGATATATTTCAAAGTTGACCCAACTGATGTCCATGGTTCTTAACTAAACTAACGGGAGGACTATCTAAATGACCAGATACATGTGTTTCTCTTCTATTTAGCCACCATTGAGGCTCCCCGCAGCCCTGCGAAGGCTCCTGGTCTGGGTCTGGATCTACCTCTGGACCTCTCCCCAGAGAAAGCTCTCTCCCACCTGAAGATTGGCAGCACCTTCACGTTCAGAGTCACGGTCCTTCAGGCCTCCAGCATCTCAGCCGAGTACGCTGACATCTTCTGCCAGTTCAAGTGAGTTCAAGCCCGAAAGTCCTTTAAGTAATGTCTTTAATCACTAGTGCAGTGCAGTTAAAGAGAGACTGAAATCAATGGACTGAATACATTTTCTCATTTATAACAACATGTATTAAGAAGTCCACTGGTTTTGTAGAAAGAGCAAATGGAGCTCAGTCTTTATAACGACTTCACTCTTTTCAGCTTCATCCACCGCCACGATGAAGCTTTCTCCACTGAGCCGCTGAAGAACACAGGCAGAGGACCTCCGCTGGGCTTCTACCACGTTCAAAATGTAAACACCGAACAGTACAGTCAGACCCATTATTAACAAATATTACTGATTACAACATTTTTACTTGTGAATATTTTCCTATCTGATAGTTACGTATTTGAATCTCCTCTCATCTTTGTCAGATCACAGTGGAGGTGACAAAGTCTTTTGTGGAGTACATCAAGACTCAGCCCATTGTCTTCGAGGTGTTCGGGCACTATCAGAAACAGCCCTTCCCTCCGCTCTGCAAAGACCTGATCAGGTCAGAAAGAAATTCGACCTTTAAACCCCAAATATGAGTTATTTTTATATGTAAAGAAAGTTTCTTCATGTTAATATGTATATATATATTTTAATCTTTCAGTCCCTTGAGACCTTCTAGAAGGCAGTTCCCCAGAGTGATGCCCTTATCCAAACCAGGTGAGCAGTGACACTTAATGTATCCGAGATTACATCAAAAGTTATTTTTTCTTGGTTTTGATCAATTCAGTTTAGCACAGTCGTGTTCTCTCTGCACCACATTAATCTGTTATTCCCTTCTTTCCTGCAGTGCCAGCCACAAAGCTCAGCACTCTGACTCGCTCCACCGCAGGACCGTGTCACGCCAAATATGACCTCATGGTCTTCTTTGAGATCTGTGAACTGGAAGCTAACGGAGAGTGAGTCTGTTTTCGCTATGATGCCACAAATGGAGGCACATAATAATCAGATGCACTTTTTTTACATCTGTTTCTGCAGCGGAGGAATAAAGCGTAACATTTCATTTGTTGATCGTTTCTCTGTTTTCAGTTACATCCCAGCTGTTGTTGACCACAGAGGCGGGATGCCCTGCCACGGCACATTCCTCTTACATCAGGTCCGTCTCGCCATACATATTATATATCACATTTCCATATTTATCTGCTGGAACTAGAGTAACAACCCGGTTTATCCGCCGTCTTCTCTTTTGACTCTGCAGGGCATTCAGAGGAGGATCACAGTCACCATCGCTCATGAAACAGGAAATGATTTTGAGTGGAAAGAGGTGAAGGAGCTGGTTATTGGTGAGTCAGGAAAATTCTTGAACACATTTTTTCTCAAGCGGATCTATCTTAAGGAATCTTTAGTGAAAGAAATTTTTATATGCTCATTGTGACTTCATGTTTTCTTTAGGTCGTATTCGAAACACACCCGAGGCTGATGAGACCATCATAGATCCCAACATCCTCTCCCTCAACATCCTGTCTTCTGGATACTTCTGGCCAAAACACAACGACAAGTATGACTTCTGCCCACATTTTTTTATTTACTAAAAGTTTAATTCAGCAATTACTACCTGATATTTAAGAAGAGTGTCTTTATTCGTTTCCAGACCTTTGTCATGCAGACAGATCGGCTGCTTTGTTCAGTAACAACAACAACATTGCTTCAATGTGCCTTTTCTTATATTATTTGGCTTCAGTTTCAGTTTGCACGGATAAATATGATTTGCTGAGTTCAAACTTTTAACAGCCGCAGTTAAAAGTTTCTAACTCGTGTCCTGTTTCTCTTTATTCTTTGTTAATGGCAGCGTCTCCTTGGGAGTTGATCATAGGTATAAATGACAATCATTTTTATCTTTTCAATCATTAATTCTGATAACAAAATATTCTTTTGCTCTCAGGCTTTCCATCAGATTCACTCTTTTTCCTCTTTAAAATGAATGCAGACAGATGATAACATTTTTGTTTGCGGTGCTTCAGAACTTTCTACCGATTTGAGGCGGCATGGGACAGCTCCATGCACAACTCGCTGCTCCTGAACAGAGTCACTCCCTACGGCGAGAAGATCTACATCACCCTCTCGGCTTATCTCGAGGTACGAGAAATGCTATTTATTTAGGAACCACGGAAATCAGCCACATTACAGTATGCGGTCACTTTGCTGCACTCATGAACACGTTCTGATTTGTTACTGTCCGTTATATTTAACCTAGATGGAGAACTGCACTCAACCAACAGTGATCACCAAAGACTTCTGCATGGTATTTTATTCTCGTGACGCCAAGCTGCCGGCCTCTCGCTCCATCAGAAACCTCTTCAGTACGGGCTGCCTCCGGCCCTCTGAGAGGTGAAGTCTGCATCCTACGCTGATTCTAGACAAGACTACCTCTTTGTCTAAGAAATGCATCGAATTGAAACAAAAATGTTTGTCTCTCCTTCTTAGCAACCGCGTTACTGGAGTCTATGAAGTCACCCTTTGTCATGTAGCAGACAATGGAAGTCCAGGTAACACAGAGATGAAAGAAAATAATCAATTATAACCAAAGCATTTCCTCTTCACCTAGAAGCTCTACATGAATTTATTTTGATTTACAGCACGGTAAGATTTTTTTTTCTTTTTCTTCGTATTCTTCAGGCATGCAGCGTCGTCGCAGGCGTGTCCTGGACACCTCGGTGGCGTATGTCCGAGGAGAGGAGAACCTGGCTGGATGGAGGCCTCGCAGTGACAGCCTCATCCTGGACCACCAGTGGGAGCTGGAGAAGCTCAGTTTACTGCAGGAGGTCAGTTTGTAGACTCAAGAGGTTTGTAAGAGAGGTGACACCTGGATTATTGTCTCTCTGCAGCTTTGAAATGACCCAAACAACCACTGACCCTCTGACCCATCTGCTGGTGTTTTTAGGTGGAGAAGACCCGGCACTACCTGCTGCTGAGGGAGAAGCTGGAGGCGACTCTGCAGGCGGGACAGGACGCGCTCTACAAGAGCAGCGAAATCAGCGATTTCACCAAGAGCCCCGTCCTTAGCTACAGTCCCGGCAGCAGCCCTGCTCTCGACAGCCCCAACCAGAGGCAGAGGGAGCTGGCTGCCAAGGTGACTGCTGCTCTTTGAGGCCTCCACAGCTTTTATCTCAACATCACTGTTATATTTTTTAGTGTTTCGTTTCAACATAATATAAAAAACATCTTTCCCTTCCCTTCGTCTCCAGTGTCTGCGTCTGCTGATGCACACCTTCAACAGGGAGTACAGCCAGGTGAGCAGCAGTGCCAGTGAGAGCAAGGTGAGCCCCAGCCTAGGCCCTCTAACCCGGCCCGTTAATCCTTCAGAACCTTTAGTCTCCACAAAATATTTAAGCCCCCAACCACTTTCTTCCATTATCATTCATTATTTAATTTTTTTTAAAGCACAGATTCCTGTTTTATTTTAGCTTTTTTTCATCCTTATCCAATTTTATAGCCACTCAGTAGACTTGTGCAAGTTAAATTTTTCTTATAATAAAATCTCTGGTCTACTGCTTTACATTTTCTCCATGTATTCATATTTTATACCTTAAAATAATTCAGTTTCCCCTCCTTCTTCACCCAATCTCCTCCCGCATTGTCCCTCCTCTTTAGACCCTGCAAGGCTTCCACTAACCCGATGTTACTCCTGCATGTCCTCTTTAACATGTTAACCAGCGAGGGGCTCTTAGATAATGAGGATTTTAATTATAATGGTACAGAGATGGTTCTGCAGTACATTGCAAGAAAATGACAAGTTGTCTGATTGAATATTTTTCTGAATGCATGTCTATGTTTGTACGTGCTTAATTGTTCGCTGGTATGTTTTGTCTGTATCTGTATCTGTCCCTCTTGTGTGTGTGTGTGTGTGTGTGTGTGTGTATTCGGCACGCATGATTTGTTGTGAATGTGTTTCTCTGTATGGTTGTGTGTGTGTGTGATTTAGCTGTCTGAGATGTCGGCGTCACTAATGAGAGACTCCTCCTCGTCCGGACTGAGCACGCTCACTCCATCCTCTACCTGCCCCTCACTGGTTGAGGGTCATTATGACATCAGGTATGAAGCTACATGCCGTCACTTATCACAGTATCAGTATAATACATCTTTTTTGTTCATTTACTCTAACCAAACTAATGTTGTTGCTGTCTCGTGTGTCTCCAACATACTTTTATAGGCTAACTGACTCGTGAATTGTGCCAATTAGTGATTTCAGCGTTTTCAAATAATTTACTTTAATTTAAAAGCATCAAAACCACAATATGAAAATACTATACAATTACTATACTATATGCACTATAACGTACTCATTAAGCAGTGCAGTGTGTTTTAGTGTCATGTATAATATATTATATTATTGGACCATTTTTGTTGCTGCAGTAACATGTAAGCAGTATTTTACTGTTGAAGCAGGTAGTGATGGCAATATATTTTACAAGCTGTTTGTTTTTTAGAAAATCTGAATAAGGTAACTAATAACTAAAGATAACTAAAATTATGTAGTAGAGTATAAAGCACAGTACATATTTTGAGTTGAAAGTTGTAAAATGAAAATGCTTGTGTAAACCTTAATGTGCACTCACTCATTATGGGGACATTTCTATAATGACAGAAATGTGTTTTTTGTTGTGAATTAATAAGAAGAGTTTGGCGGATGAACAGACCGGGGCGTAGTGTTTTTTGTTTAGTTAAACTGTGGTCATGTTATGAACATGTTATTTATGTTGTGTAGACATACTGAGCCCAGTTCAGGAGCTTCCACGCCAGATCTGGACCCGTACAGCCCAGTGGACAGAAAGAAAGCTCTCAGAGGATGCACGTTTGTTCCCGACATACAGGAGATTCGTGTCAGGTCAGAACACACACTCAAGATGTTATTTGTAATCTCTACTGTTCTCATTTGGGGAACATGCCTCATTGTATTTCTTTCATCATATGCAGTCCTATTGTATCAAAGAAAGGCTACCTGCACTTTCTGGAGCCTCACACCAGCGGCTGGGTGAAACGTTACGTGGTGGTGCGCAGACCCTACGTCTACCTGTACCGCAGCGAGAGGGACAGCGTGGAGAGAGCCGTCATCAACCTGTCATCTGCGAAGGTGGAATACAGTGAAGACAAGCAGACCCTACTGCGGGTACGACTGCGCTTCAGTTAAATGATAAAAAAGATTTTTTGATGCTGAATGAATGAATAGTAACTGGCTATTTCCTGTCTGCAGACTCCCAACACATTTGCTGTGTGTACTGAGCATCGCGGGATCCTGCTGCAGGCCACCAATGACAAAGAGATGCACGACTGGCTGTATGCTTTTAACCCTCTGTTAGCCGGCACCATCAGGTGAGTGATGGAGAAACTACAAGGATCATGGAAAATTGTTTTACTAGTTTTCTGAGGGTTTCCTAGAAAGAAACTAAGATGTAAGTGTAAATAATGAGGAAGCTTCCTGGAAAAGTTCATCATCATCATTTTGTACTAATTATGGGGAATTACTGTGGATTTCCAAATAAAGCATCACCACAACTGCAGTCCAAATATTTACAAGGTACTATTTTTGTTATCTCACCCTTTTTCTTTCCATCTTCAATCTCCTTAGGTCAAAGCTCTCCCGGAGAAAGTCGGTGCAGTCGGTCCCGTCCGCTCAGAGGATGTGAGAGGCAACAAGCAAACAAAACAATACAATCTAAAAGCTCCACTCCCATAGACCATATAAACAAATGTATACATACAACCTTTAAATAAGCCTCCGTGTGATGACCGTCCCGATCCTAAACATCACTCGATCGCTCATCCCCAAAATCCAACAAAACCGCCCTTTCTTTGTTTTTGCAGTCGCCACCTCCAAACCCTGCATGGTGTGCCTCCTCCTGACCTTTAGAAAAAACATAAGACAAACTAACCACCCTAACCCGTTGATTAACTTAACCTCTGCTGGGCATTGGGATTATTCATGTAGAAATCTGTCATCTGTGATGCTACCAGTTCCCTGTAGGAAGTTACTGTATCAGTCAGTCCCTCCTTCTTTCATAGTACCTAAAAATAAGTCCTAGTTTTAACTCAGCCATTCATGTATTTCTAAGTAATGCCATCAGGTGAGGGGGAAAATGAAAACACGAACATGTCAGTGCAGGGATGATAGCTCCTCATGCATCCATCATATACTGTACATTACCTCAGTTTGGATTGGCTTGGTGCTCTACAGCATAGAGTATTTATTTCACTGCAGAGGTTTCAGATAGCAAACAACACTAGTAGCATGAGGGATTAGTTAGGACAGAAGACTAAGTTGTTGTCCATGAATAATCCATTATCAGGAGAGATAGCTCATGTCCTTGCCTCG
>JAVQJZ010220380.1:0-13550 GCA_036025355.1 Leiopotherapon unicolor | reverse complement strand
ACCCATAAATTCAGTAAAGGAAATCCGAATGCTGCATTTTAACTGAAAGTCTAGGGGTTATAAACTGTGGGTGTGGTGTGTGCAAGATGTGAGCATTTAGAAGACCAGGAGGATTTAAGGCTATGAATTGCATTATGGGAAATGTAGGATCCAGATGCCTGATCTCCTTAACTAAAAGTCAGGATGTCATGGCCTCTGCTACTTTGACTTTGACCATATTTCAGATAAAAAGCTGTCACTTTTTTTTGTACAGTGGATGTGTCATTTCACTATGAATTAAAAAGCTTCACTACTAAAGACGTGATCTATATAAGCAATCTTTACAACTGTGCAACATCATTTAATAACAGTGATCACCTGTCTGCCATTAGCACATGAGAGCAGGGTGTTTGCCTGATCAACCAGAAACTGAAAAGAAGGAGAAGAGCAGCAGGACTGGCTGTCAGTCGCAGGAATCTGATTCCACCATGCAGGTTCATGCAGCGCTGACGACAATACTGGACATCACCAAAACGGTCCAATGAATGAGTCAGCTGTCAGTCTGTGTAACTTCATGTTTACAGCCCTTGGTTAATTTCTAATAAGTCAGAGTGTGAATGTGATCCAGACCATAACAAAAAGGCTACAATGAATCTTCTATAGGAGTGGTAGTACCAAGATAAGTGCTTTTTATCAGTTTGGTGTGGAGGAGCATCACTGCACTGTCTGCACAGAGCCCTGACCTCAACCCCAAACACCACCTTTGGGATGACGTGGATCCTCTCGCTAAAAGGGTGTACTTGAATTAACTTCACAAGTAGGTGCAATTGAAAATCAGAATCCATTAAAAGAGACTCCATCCATCCCTCATGGTGTCTTTTTTATGGAGATGGTAAAACATAGTGTAGGGTTAGGGTAAGAGCATATATCTGTGTCTCTCTACAAAGGTCAGTCATCTGTGCTCTGTCCTCCTTTCTACAGGACTATCCAAAAAGGCAGAGACTTGCTGACTATAAACTTCCAGCATTCATGGTTGAGACCACTAAATGGTATGAGTAAATTCCTGCAGTCTGGCTTTCTCAGCTGAACAAGGTGCTCTAGTATCACATATGGCTGTAAAGTCTTGGGTGTCTACATACTTTTGGCCTCATAGTTCATTGAGAATTAACACAAGTGGAGATAAGATTAGCACAAACTGACAGATTACAAATGTTTCATAATCACAGAGCAAGAAGTAACCCATAACACTACAAATCTACACAATACACTTAAAGACAGTGCATTAACTCCAGTAAAGGAGTTTTTATCCTGCATCGCTAATGCGTGTTTATCCAAAAAAATTCCTCCTGTGGGTGCAGCCTCTATCATGGGACTTGTGTGATGAAAGTACTTGCGCATGACGATGATCCATTTTGACTCTGGCATAACATTTTCAGTCAGACTAATAACTCGAAACACCCTGTGACTTCTGTGTGGAGTCAGTATTACTGAATGCCATTCCAAATGTCAGAACAAAAGATGAATATGACTCAGCCTTAATACCAAGGCTGAATGGGATTCATGAATTAACCGCAATGCATCTCACCAGCTGACAAAGCTGGAGAGCAAGAGAGAGAGAGAGAGAGGCGGAGGAGGTGTTTGGGGGGGTGCAAATGTAAGGGTGTGTTTGCTTAGGCATCGACTGTAGCTCGGCGTCTTCAGCGGAGCGCTCTGTAACAGAAAGGCCACTCCAGACAGTCAGATTGCAGAGTAGAGATTTGCACTCAATAAAAGCGTCTGGCATGCCACATCATATTTGCTGCTTCCTGCCCTTGTCTGGCTGCAGTGCCGTGTCATATCCTGTCCGCACAGGTGCACCAGCTGTCTGGTTTCCCACCCCTGTCATTTCTATATACACACGCACACAAACACACACCTCGCTTCCACCCCTGTCATTTCAAAAACCACCCCTCCCTACCTCTCTTACTGCCGCAGGCACCACTGCAATGACACCACAGCACTCACTGAAAAGTTGTGTGTGTGTGTTGGAGACAGACAGAGAAAAAGAGAGAGGAGGATGACAGACAGATAGATAGACAGTGTGTGTGTCTAAGTTTGGGTTTGAATGAGAGACAGACAGATTCAATACGACAGATCAAGAAAGAGATAGACAGAGCCTGAGGTGCTGGATACTTGACTGAAGCAATGAATAAATGAAGAGAAGAGGAGAAGAAAAAAGGCGGGGAAAAGATGAGGAGATGAAGACAAAGGGAGAGAAGAGAAGAAGAAACGGAAAGAGAAGAAGAGAAGTGAAGAAGAAACAGCGAAAGCAGAAGCCAGTGAGACGAGGAGAGAGGGACTCAGAGACACAGACAGAGAGAAAGAGTAGATAATCAGCAGGTATTGAGCTCTTTTCACCCCTGCGGTAGGGCCCTGCTGAGCATTGTAATGGGCTGTCTGCCCAGCTGGGCCGATGAGCTCATGTCTGGCTTTAATGCCAATCTCCTGAACTGGCACACGGCTCGGCGGGGCGAGCGCAGACGCAACGCTGCCGCTCTACCACCACCAGAGGAAGGACAGGGCGCAGCTGACAGACGGAGAGAAGAACGAGGAAAAGGGAAAGAAAAAGTGACGGGCAGAGCAGGGGGGCGGCGGTGGGGCGGGGATGGTGTGTTTGGGCAGGCGTGTGTGTGTGTCTCCTCTGCCACTTCCGTCACAACACTGATAAGAGCCCCGGCCCAGACGGCAATAATCACACAGCCAGTGAGACAGACAGCAGCTATAAATGTGTGTATGTGTGTAAAAGTGAGAGGAGAGATCGAAAGAGAAAGAGTGTGTGTTGTTTTATGTTGTCATAAACAGCAGTGATTACAGAGTGTGGATGGTGCAGGTTACAGCCTCCTGCTGTTAAAGAGTCCTTACATGTAGTTTGAGGCACAAGCACACACGCACACACACACAGACACACAGATACTTATTGCTCAAACAGGAAATCCAGTAATATAAAAACATATACCAGAATAAATAACTGCACATATATGCATACCTACACACATACACACACACACACACACACACACACACACACACATCTCCAAACAGGAGTCTTTAAATGCACAGGGAAAAAAAACATTAAATTGTGTTCTATGAGAACACTCACACAGTCAACTAAAGTGCTGGACCACGATGTTTCAATAGATTGCCTTTTTCACTTTGTTTTCTTGAAAACGCACAGAACTATCCTTATTATTATTACAATACAAGTGTTTGCTTTTACTCAATGTGACGGCCGTTCTCACTGCAGGCATTTCACAGCAACCATTATACAGACTCCCCTATCCCCAGGTTTGCTGCTCAGACAGTGATCTCCACACACTGTGTAAACCATGGCCTCACAACACAGCCGTGTTCAATTCAATCTGTGTCTAAAACAAAGATGCAACTAAAGCATGGAGGAAAGAAGAAGAAAGCTCTATATTGCCTTTAGTAATGTTTAAAAGCTGTGTTAAGGGCCTCCTACAGAGCTATTGTGACTGCCTAGACACTGAGGTAACACATTCATTGTAATTCAGATGCAGACGGCCATTTAGTGCCTCCTTTGACAGGCAAGAGTACATTTTTCACTGATTTAAATATGTAAAATGACCATTTTTAGGCATGCTAGCTGCGCCTTTAGGGGTGGTTACTCAGTCTGGACTGAATCGGCTTAACAACATTCATGTTCCCCTGAGGATGAACTGTCACAACTTTGAGGATTCCTGAAGTTTTTACTTACTGCTCTCACCAGTTTATGACTTCACTCTCACTGTCTGATACATGGTTCATAAAGTTCCTGCAAAAATATGAGCTGTACTTTCAACCATAGCTGTATGTTAAGCTTGTTGTTGTGTTAATTTGATCTTGTTAGCATGCTTACACACCAATCTAAGAAGACACGCACGGTTATACATGCCACACATCAGCGTGTTATATTCCACTGTAAGCATGTTGGCATGCTGAGATTAGTATTTAGCTCAAAGCACAAGAGAACAGAGTTTGATTTTACTAACTTAAATACTGTGACTAGACTAAATGTCCTTTATTTGAAACATCAGCTTAATCCAGTCATTTGTAAGTACAGTATGTTCTGTGGTGTGTGAGTAACTTGATAAATGTCTCAGTGACTCAGGCCCAGTGCGTCTGAAGCCACAAAAAGAAAAAAGAAGGTTTTCTTGGTAAAAATCATAATCAAAATTTCACCTAACTCTGTGACCCACTTTGCACCAGTTCACGACGTTGGACCGTGCTGGAACAAACCGCTGTCACACACAGCGGCTTCAAACACAGGCAGTGAACAAAAGGAAGTGAAACTCACACTGTAGCCCAAAAACAATGTCACCTGCCTGTCATATATGCTGTTATCTGCCTCATGTTTATTATCTGTCACATGTGTCTCACCCCCCCCCCCACACACACACACACACACAGTGCATGTTTATGATGTCCAGTTTCCAGTGCTTCTGTATGATCACCTTTCTCTAACCAAATAACGAATAATTACTTTCAGTGAGTGTGTTTCAGTTAAAAGCACTTACTTTGTGGGCGATACGTTGGAGTTTGTTTTCCAGGAAACCAAACGCTGCAGTGACACCCAAAAACAAAATAATTAGCTGTGTTCTGCCATCAGATTTCATGCCACTAGGTTTGCTGGAGCACTGCCTGATCCAAAGTTATTTGGATGTTTTATAAAGACCAATTTAACTTTGATTGAAAGGACTAATTAGGATCCTTGGTCCTGTTTCTGTTTTTCCATTTGTTTTTGTTAGGTGGAATAGACTGTAGCCAAATTCTTCCACTACTGTGAAGTGAATGTATAATTTGCCAAAAATAATTACCAAGTTTAATCTATGCCCTGCTAGTTTGTTTATCATTTGCATGTCGCAGAAATCAACAGCCGTCTCATCCTCCCTTTCATATATAATCTCTTACATACATCTGAGAATGTCAGCACATGAGCCGCCGACTGCGAGGGCAGCAGGTTTGGAACAGATGGACGCTCATATGAACAAGTTGCAGCCATCCAAACACTCCAAGCGCTCCTCTCTGCCTGCCTGGCCACGCCGCACAAAATGCTATAGCTCCCATATTGAGGAATATAATGAAAACATTACATTAGGTGGGAGATGCTGCGCTCGGAGCGAGGGCTGACAGATGGATGGTAGTGGGAACATGTTGCAGCACCCCAGACCTGCTACCACCCTGGCAGAACTTCACGACACGCAAGTTACCACGACCAGCGAGCTAATGCTGCCCACACCAACACAGCTGCTTCCAGTGGACGCCTGCCCGCCCCGGTAGGATTTGACTTACTTATATGTTATCATGCCACACAGCTTTGTAAGCTCCCAGGTGACTCACTCGCACTGTTCAGCCCGTGACAGCTTGTGCCGGCCGGCCAGCGTTCCCCACAGTCTGCCTCACTGCCGTCCTAGAGCTCTGCAGCAGGACCAGGGAGTTAACAGCTTGTACCAGGCCAGCGAGTGTCCCAGCTCACAGCTTGCACTGCTAGAGGAGCCCACCTCCCCCCCCAGCTTCCTTTTACAGTAGTAGTAAGCAGGACTACAGGGAGTCAACAGATCACCCCACAACAGCTTGTAACCGCAGCGTTCACTGCTGAGGTGCTAAAACCAAAGGCAAGGCTGCACAACAACATTAACGCCGCATCCAGTCAGCAGTGGTATCTCATTTGTGGTGGATAAAATGTCTGACAGGGTGGAATTAGCAGCAAAAATGGTGATTATTTGATCTGAGTCTCCATATGCCAGCAATACTGACAGATGCCACCATGCCGTGACGTAACCTGAAAACTCGTGACGTCTGATTCACAGCAGAAAGAGGCAGAGTACTCCATGAATTTCCCACATTTATTTTCATTCCCGCCTGAACCCTTTACTGGCAACTGGGCATGACAGAGATGCACCTAAATAGTTATATCTTTGGCATCAAGAAATTTGCATCACACTCTTCAATCTGAACACACACCGGCTGTGTATAACGTTATGTCATGTTTTCTATGCTGGACTATAAACAGGTGGTGCCTTGAGGCGTGCAATCGTAGGTTGAAGTCTGGGCCAGCTTGTCTGGATATGCCACCGTCCAGTCCATTTCCAAGCATCAGGGCAGCAGTTCCTCCACATTTGCTCTGTGGACAGCCACATCACCTCACAGCGTGGGTGGTCTTGGTTTAATACAGAAAATAATAATAAGCTGAAACATAGGACGCAATGCATTTATTAAGATTTTATTCTGCTCTGTACACCTCCATTTGCGCCTCTGCATTACATGAATTTCTCACTTCATTTAGCAGACCCCCTCTACCCTCAGACCCTTTCTACCTCTCCCCTAAAATGTCCATTAAAGGCAAAAAAATATCCAAAAAACTAAGAACAGTAACAGTCTGCTTTTTCTCTCTGTTGTCTTCAACAGCAGGCTTCCCAAGTGCTTACTGACAGCACTTACTGCAGCGTCAGAGAGCGACTCCAGCACGGAGGACAGTTTGGCCAATGCAAGTGTGTACATACACACACACACACACACACACACACACATACTGTACGTCGACATCGGCGTCCTCACAGCCACTGGGGAGGTCGCCTGAATGGCCGCACTGAGCATGCTGGAGGCTTCAGAGTTCGTCTCTGGCTGAGACCGCTGACTTCCTGCTGACTCTCTACACACATGAATGGCATGAAAATAATTTACTGAGACAATGCGGCAATTCAAAGACTTTTGAATTTGCGTTGGACCCAGTGGCTCAAATTGTGATAATACAGAGAGTCATTTTAGAGTGTGACACTTTAGTCTTTTCGTTCCTTGGAAATGATTATAGGTTGTTTGAATATGGCGTCACGTCACTCTGTTGCTGTGGCGACAATCGCAGACGAGGGTCAGGAAGTGATTTTCTCCAAAGGACGTACTTCACAAAGCTCTCAAAATGCCAGAGGATTGCAAAATTTATGGTTGCTCAAACTGAGAAAACACAAGAACTAAAATTTGTTCTTTTAAAGGAGGAGAAATGCAAGAAACTGGCTGAAAACTGGTGCCAAAAATGGCCAAGGTCGAGATAAGCTGAGTCAGATAATGCGCGTCTGTCCATTGACCGCTTCATCAAATGTAACCTAACTTAACATGGCCTAAACCAACACAGTACAGCTTTTCCTCCATCTTGTCCATTCTGTTGACTTCCTCACTATTGTCTGGATCTTGCGTGTCAGCAGATTCACAACAACCTATCCTAGGGGGAGAAAACACACGACCTGCAATTCTAACTGTGGCCACTGCACCAAAATAACCTCACAGCCAGCAGATGACCAGTGAGTTCACTTAAAACTCATCAAATTAGGCTGTATGGACGGTGCTTCATGTTTTCAACAGAGCAGCACATCCACACTGACACAGCCTCTGGTATTTCTTTCCACAGTGCTCGTTTCCAGCACGAATTTCTGCTAAAGGATCAAAATCATCGAGACTGTAGTCAATACTCTGATGTCCTTTTCCTCTGGTGTTCAGCCCTGAAGAATTTCAGTCCCCGTTCCTGTTGGCGGCACATGCTGAAATCACGTCTGACTGCTGCGTTTCTGCCACAGATATGGAGCACATGAAAAAATGATCTGATCTCTGAGCAGGACAGAGAGAGTAACACAGTCCAGACGATCAGCAACCCAGAGCGGCACATATCTGGCAACAGAGAATGATTTGAGGATGATTTAGTCAAAGTTCTCTGATTCTGTGTGTGTGTGTGTGTGTGTGTGTGTATGTGTGTGTGTGTGCTTGCTGTCTGCCCAGTGACACCCAGTGAGAGGCTGCTTCCTCAGAGAGTGATTGGTTTGCTGGCAAGACAGTCTGTCAGTGCAGGTGGGAGAGCTGCCCGTGTCATCATTTCATTTTCTGTCTGCTTTCACTACCGTCCAATTCCTGTCATTCACCATTTTCCAAGCTAATCAAGCTCTCCCCTCTCTATCACCTTCATGTCTCACATTTCATGTTTGACTTGTTTTCACAGAGACTAATGCCTTTGTATTTTTTTTATTTTCCCCCCTGTTTTAAACAAAGTATTGTCAGGTTATGTGTTAAATGAAACATTAAATATGTACGGATGCCTACGCAAGAAGTGAGGGCAGCTGGTAACATGTAAAACTACACAAAGTCACAGAGGACACGCGGTGAATATTGTCGATTATTCTGGACATGTGGCCGGTGAAAAACACAAATCCTCTTTTAATTAAGCAATAACATGAGAGAGTGTTAAACTGAGAACTAGGCACTGCTGTGATGACCTCGGGCACCCAGCTGTCCAGAGCTGCCTGACAGTTCAGTCTGACCTGGCGCAGACAGTTTTCTAAAAGCAATTCCCAAGTTCAAAAAATTCTAACTCTGACAGCACTGTGTGTCCATCTAAAGTCTAAGTATAGCACTTTCTAAAGAACCAAAGCCCTTACTTTGCTTTTGATTCCTCTTCTTCTGATTTAGTATCCAGTCGTAAGGTTTTTCTTTCTTTTTTTTTTTTGCGTCGACCAAACAAATGGAAATGAATGTGTCGCCGCAGCCAATATCCTGACACTTACTGAAGCGATCCAAAATATGTCTTAAGTGCGAGAGGTGGCACAAAGGTATTTTTCTGTCAGAGATACTAGCAACTGGTTGTACAGTTAGATTTCTCCAAGAAGGCTTGGCTTCAACTCAGTTCTCAACTCAATGAATCCGAGGACTCTGCTCAGAGAGCTAGTCCCCCCTTAATGCGCACATACATGAACATTAAATCTTAGTAAGCCAACAATACAAAATACCAGCCGGAAGAGGTTGGGATGGTGTGACAGCAACGAGCGTGGTGTAGGCGTCATCAGAAGAGTCCACCCAGGATATAATGCAGCATTAAGCAACCATGGAAAGCCTCACAACGCCTGCTTGGCATTAAAAACATTTTAATTATGGCCTTATTGTTGGATTACATTAGACTTTGGCCCCTTTCTGACCAAATAAAAACTCAATGTGTTCCTGTGTCTGCATCTAACTGTGAGATCAGCTAAATTAATGTTAATAACTCATTTTGAGAAATGACTATGTTGAGACACAATTTTGACACTCAAACAACGCCACTGAGTCTTTGTGTGCATTTCCCTGTTGTGTGACTGTCTGAATGGATATAATGAATGGATGCAAAGGACACATGCAGAGGGAGACTCCAGAGTGTCTGTCACCACAGTAGTGACAATCTGCAGAGCTTTTGATGGTTGTTTATTTCTGATTTAATACATATCCTCCTTGAAGCTGTCGGCAAATAAACTTCTGTCTCTCTTAATGAGTAACATCTCTCACTTATTCAGAAGCTAGTCGGGAGCCTGAACTGCGTGTGGTGTAACTTGTTTAATGTTAAATAACTTTTGAGAGGAAGAGGAAGACTGACTAGAAATGTTTGTCCTGCAGCGTGATGATTTGATGTGGCAACCAGCGCAAATCAGGCAAGTTGTGGCAACCCTGAGTTTTGTATTTGACCCATGGGTGATATTCAGTGCTGCAAACTCCTTCTCAGTAGTTCCTGGTACTACGGCAGAGTAACTACATGTAGATTCTGGTTACTCTGGTCAAAGCGGTGTTCATGAGCTCCTAAGAAGGTTCCTGCCGTGGAAACAGGCCACCTCATTTTTCATTCATTTGGTCAGCGTGAAAAGACCGATCAGGAGTACGTCAAACATCAAAAAGCTTCAGCAATCAATCATGACGCGATTGTTTTTTAGTCCTACGAGCTTTTTTTTTTTTTAAATCTCAGATTCTCCTCCTTGTCTTCACTCTCCACCATCATCTTCATCTCTCATTTTTCTCTCTCCCTCTCTCTCAGCAGGGAAGCTCTTCCCCAGTCACAGTCCAAGAACAGCTCCTTGTCCCTCCACAGCACAGGGAAAACAACCATCCAGTCACACACACACTCATTAACAAATAAACTCATGCTGGCAAAGTGAAAAGCATACAGGCCTACACACTCACACACACTGTTACACACACAGAGGCTCCAAACATGAGCATTGAGTGGCCACATTAATTACATGAGCAGTGGGGGTTTCCCTCCCTGCCATGTCCACTGTGGGCCCTGAGATATTTAATAAACCTGTCACCGCCAGGACTCCCCGCCTTAACCCAGAGCTAATGAGACACACACATACACACACACACGCGCGCGCGCGGAGTGGAAGTCGGGTCAAAAGGCTTTGCCACTTGCAGCTGAACTGGAAGCTGGCGTGACACCACAACGTGAGACCATCTCAGGCCGTCCCAACAACCGTCTTTAGAGCAGACCGCTATTTCAGGCCCTTTATAAACCAACAACTCAACGCTCTGCTCCTTCGAGGTGATTCTCTCGTCACAAAAAGGTTCTGAGGCCATTTATGTTTTGCTCATTATTCTGTTCCAGTCACTGCCAGTCACACTAGATTAAGGCGTTAAACCCCGGCTGTCCTGTTCAGCGCCAAATGCTAAATGAGCGAGCATCGCACAGGAAACAATGTGAAATGTTTTACATTTGGGGCAAAAATCATTATAATTTACTCCAAAAAACACAATTACTGTTCAGTTTATTATTATGAAATTGAATGTGTTCTGACTGCTTAACATTATTTAGCATGTCACAGTTGGCTAATAGCTGTTGATCTTTATGTGTCTCTTAGCTGGTGTACATGTACATGTAAGATGATAATAAGAACAACTACATAATGAAACGGTGGGAGTCAGACTACATCTATGCTACATCAGCTCTCTGTGCTCTCCAAAGGCAGAAGTGTGTATGTATGCAGTGAATGGCTGTGTAAAAAGCCTGCTGTCATGGCCGTTTTTTGACGGCTACCTGACTTCACTTTTCTTTGTAGTCTTGGCGTGTAAAAATGGATGCTAACGCACATTCTTTTTGGACAGTCTCCCCTCGAAGACATTCGTGCTGTTGTGCTCTCAGCTGTACACACAAAAAGTGTCGGAGTTCAAACCCCGCCAAACTTTCTCACTGTCAAAATGTTCATCCTTACCTCACCCAGGTCTGTTTAGGGTGAGCCATCACTGGCTAGCTGCAATGTACAGATCTTCACAGGGTCACCATGCACTGAATCGAAAGTAAATTAATTCATTTTTGCTGCAGGTCTCAGGTATATGTAGTAGTAACTGTCTTAACACAGTGCTGGGGGCAGTGTTAGTGGGGGGCATGTGGCTCCAGGTACTCGTGATACATAGTTACTGCTCCTTGCTGGATCATTTTACTTTGCAGCAAAAGTTAAGCCCAGGTCATCTTTTTGCCGCTGTCAGCCTTCATGTGTCTAATAATCTGAGAGGACCTTTCCAAAATGGACACCATTGTTCACTCCACATTTGGGTCAACTGCCCTGTTGATCAGGTCTTATTATTTTTGGGTATTTTTAAAGGGCTGAAGGACAGACCACCATTACCATCATTATTGGAGGTCCCCTCTGAATCGAGTCTCTATAATGTAAATATGTTTATCCAAATCGAGTTCAGGGAAGTTTTCTACACTGTTGTTTCAAAAGTTCCTTGAAGCAGCAACACAAGTCAAAGCTTATCAGCACAGAGGAGTTAACAACACTTGATGCTTTGATGTGGGCTGCGCCAGTCCCGCAAACACATGTCGTGCGAGAACTGACGTCTCACACGCCGTGGGTGACACGAACGTCGTAAGCTCTAACACACTGTACAGAGAAATCACAGTCAACCTGCATCTGTCACCCTCCAAAGCCCTGTGTGTACACACAGCTACTGCAAGCCACGTTAGACATCTGTGTGACTGTTCATCTGAGTGTGTGTGTGTGACCAAGAGAATATGAGGGGGGAAATGTGTGTGAGTGTATAGGCACATAGTGCATGTGCACGCTAAAGAAAAGCAATGAGCCCTGAGAGAGACAAGGAGAAGGTGTGTGTGTGTGTGTGTGTGTGTGTGTGTGTGTTTTCACCCAGACAAGGTTTCAGAGTGATGATAGGATTAGATTAGGCTGACAGTAGCAACAAGGCCAGCGTATGTCTGAATCCTCAGCTCTGGCAATCGGGGGATTAAGGTCCAACAGACACTCACACACACACGCGCGCACACACACACACACACACACACACACACACACAAACACATCCTTTCTCTCTAACACACACACACATACACACTTGTTTTTTACTTAATTGTGCACAGAGACAAGACACACAGCATGCTGGACTATGTATATACGATATACTGTCTTTCACAACCACAGACACGCTGTAGCCAGACATTACATACAGGCACAGACATGCACACACAGACCCTCTCGCTTTCTAAAGGAACACACATGAATGCTCTTTCACACACTCACATGCAGCTGCACAGAGACACAATAACCTGATGAATTCTGTTTCTCTGTTTTCCTGCCATACAACTAAATCCCATATCCCCTAACTACCACCTCACACACAAACAAATCAAACAGCCACCTACACACACACACACACACACACACACTCTGATTATGGGTCCTGAGGCCCACCCAGAGGTGGCAGGCACTGTACCACACAGTCAGCCTGTCTCCTAAAATTGTTTTCTCTTCAATCAACCTAGCGGGGCCAGTTTGTCATGCAAATGTGGCCCTGGCTTGCCTCCCTTTGTTGCCTTGACAGATTAGGGAGAGTGTGTGTGTGTGTGTTTGTGTAGGTGAGTGTGATGTCTACAGAGCACTGCTTTTCTCCATTCTCTCTTTTCTCTCTCTTCAAGTGATCCACAGAGTGTATGGAGAAACATCTCTATCTTTATTTGTTTCCATCTTTAACACTATCTGTTTATTTTCACCTCTCTGTCTCATCCTCTGCCATCCATCGGCTCAGCATCCATACATCAGGTGCTGTTATAGTTTTTTTTTTCACAGATGATGTATTCAACTATTAATCTATCAAAACTCAGTAATATTTCACCCTCACCTACTGTATACTTATAACTGTTCCTCATATGTAGAGAAATACAGTTAGCTAGACCAATTTTTATTTTTCCCACCCAAAAAAGAGTTTATGTTTACTGTAAGAGCAACAGGTGCTTAAAGGAGAATTTTATTATCTGTTAAATTTGGTCTTTTTCTTTACTGTGTCCATTCTGACAATTAGCCGAGCAAACTTTGCCCTTTTTGTGTCTGTTGGAAAGATTTGGGAAAGTGAAGTCTCCTAAAACACTTCAGATCTTTAGGAAGCTTGTGCTGCATTCGCATGTGTTGTTTTTGTCCCCTGGACTTTGCATTTTCCAAATTTCTACAAAGGTAGAGTGTGAGTTGAAAGTTAACCTGAGTAGTGAGAATCACATCCAAGTTGAAAAATGCTGTATTTGTCCTTTTGCTTACACACACAGTTAGCTGGGTGACTGAGACTGATAGCTGTACGACAAGAAGATGTGCTGTGCAACATAAAATATTATAATCAGACCAATGGAGCATGGAAATAAAATTATTCTGATTGCCAATAAACACTAAAATGAGTAAATGTTGCAAAAAAGTAACAGTTTCTAGTAAGTGAGTAAATTACATTACATTACATCACTGAGATTGATCATAAAA